>JAPYZO010000711.1:0-24855 GCA_030522905.1 Torymus flavipes | reverse complement strand
TATTCTATTTCATATAAAAACATATACATACCTTCTCTACTATATTACAATAAACTACCATATCATTAAACGTAACATTTAACATAGCATATCCAATGCTAATTATTCACGAAATTGAAACTTACTCAAGAGGTTCTTGGAATTCTAACAAAAATGCCCCTATAGTAGGATAGTCTCGCGAGCAAGAAAAGCAATTTGCCCGAAAATATCGTTAATAAACTTCGAACCAGATTTTCCCATACCCCTCCGCAGATACTCGTAAAAGCGCATTCGATTTTTCAATAACTCGCCTATACTTTTATGCTTCGTTAAACGAAAGAAACGCAAAAGCGCGGCACATCTCTATATATACACCCTCTACTCGAGAGTAGCGAAATATAAGGAGAGTAGCTGGCTGCTGGAGAAAAAAAAATCGATACACGCAGTAAAGTCCGACTTTTCCGGATAATAACTCTCTCTCTCTCTCTCTCTCTCGCTCTTGCCCGCGCTCGCGCGTAAAAACCGGGAAGAAAAACGCGCGGGGAAAAGACGCGTGCGAGCTATGTCCCCGCGCGGGGCGCGAAAAGAGGAGAGGGAATACATATACACACACAGTAGCTATCGCTCACGGGCTCGTTCGACTTTATAAATAATAAATTCGCCGGTGGGAAAATGGGCGAGGATGGCTACGGTAATAAAGAGCGCGGGCGAGCGGGCGAAGTGACGTCCTGTGTCGCGCGGAGTCGTAAAACCGAGCTTCGCTCTCTCTCTCTCTCTCTCGAGCGCGGACTCTTATTAAAGCGGCCGAGAGAGCGCTGCATATTGACGGTTATCGATCACCCCGCGAACCTTTTTACGAGGCCGCCGCCGCCGCCGTTGCTGCTGCTGCCGCGAGTATAGCGGAAGAATGGGGACCTTAACGAAACTTTTTTCCAATCTGCCTCGCGAGCTGAGGATTCGAGCGCTGTAATTATTTCGTTACCTCGCGGCTCTCTCCTCCGCGACTTCTTTTCCGCTCCTTTTTTTTCGTGCAACTACGCCAGAGAGGAGAGTATGTGTATAGAGAGCGACGTTTTCACCGCGCGGCCTTTGCACGGGGGATTTTCTCAGCAATTTGCATAAATTGCTTTTGATTATTCTCCGGTGAACGCGCGACTCTTCAATGCGAGCTCGGGCGAAGTTCACGCGCGCTATAAGGTATAGCATAGGTATTGAGGAAGTGCGAAGCTTGGTTGAGAATGATATTAATTTTCACGTGAGAAGCTGGAGAAGAATATGATTGGAGAGGTTGCCAAATAACAGAATATTGCTCAATTATTTTTGCGATAAGTATCTGGGTCTAATTTGATTTCACTTCGGTGTTATAGTCGAAATCTTTCTTAAATGTATGAGGGAATTTCAGAATGGATATTGTAAGTGTAAAAGATGATAAAAAAGTACGCATCATACTTTTCTTTTATTACCGGATAGATAGTTTTCTTCTATACTGTAATAAAATTCAAGGTATTAAACATATTGAACTTTTACGATTGCTCGGGAAGACAAAAACTGCAATAACTGTTATTTTATGTTGTGACATAAAAAGTGTATTAATTTTATCTTCTATATATAGAAACGCGGTTCGAAAATATTTTGTACCATTTATATTTAAAAAAAATAATTATTTACTACCTATAAAATGAGCTTGTACTTTACAATGAGAAAAAAAAAACATAGAAATGTTAAATAAAGGTCAGTTTTTAATTAAATTAATATATTTTTTCGAAATATTCGTTTAAATCCACTTGGCTATTCTACATCACCAGAAGTACAGTTCATTCCATCAGAGTCATTTCGTATTTTTCAATATTTTCCTATTATACATAGATACCTTTGTAAGTGCTTTGAATTAACATCTGATATTAAAGAATCTGCTATAAAATTACTTAGCATATATAAAAATGACCTTGATAGCAATCACGAGTTTGAATTATTGCAATTTCAAGACTTCTGTGCTAATTTGTTAAAGTTTGATATTAAAAATAAAATAAGTAGAGAGCAAGCTATGTAGTCGTTGATTATAGACACAGATGCCCCCGAATCTTTTCCAAATGTAGAAACGACTTTAAGAACCTATTTAACGCTAATGATTAGTAATTGTAGTGGAGAGAGATCATTCTCAAAATTAAAAATTATAAAAAATGTAATCCGAACGTCGATGAGTCAGAAACGTTTGAATTTTGTTAACTATTATAAGTACTGAGCGAGATGTGGTACGAGAAATCAACGTTGAACACATAATAAGAAATTTCGCTGAGAAAAAAGCAAGAAAGCGATTTATTTAATTTTATCAGAATTTATGTATTATCAATAAATTTTTTTTATCTACCTAATGAATAAAGTGATATTTAATAAATTCCATGAACTTTCGTATTTTAAATTCCTTACATGGGGCCCCCACGTCATTTGTGTGCATGGGTCTTTTAATGTCAAATCCGGCACTGTGGTATTTCATTATATTGAACATTTTTTGAACATTGGAGTTCACTTCATCGAAACTGCCTTGAGTTTTGATATGCCTTTTCCAATTTGAATTTTTATTTAATAGATATTGTAAGCTGGTGCTTTAATAAATATGTTAAATTTATCTTGAATCATTTTTTAATTCTTATTTAGAGAAATTTAGCCTATCCACAAATTGCACAAAATATAAATAGACGAAAGTATGCGTTGAGAATCAAATTCTTCTGCTCGATCTATATACTTAATAGGAGAAAATTAGTATTTAAGTGTGGTATTGAATATATTGTGTCTATGTGAACGATATGAACTTTTTGCAATTCATCTAATATGTCTATACTGCATTATAAATAAAGGATGTTTAAAATTTAAAATAGTTGATCTAATAAATTATGTATTTTTTTTTTTGCAATATAAAAGATACTGACTTTTCAAAGTATCTCTTGTTGATAATGTAAAACGCACTGAAAATAAATTTACTGAATGATAAAATGATTTTCTTGACACTTTACCTTCTGTCGAACACTTGCCAGTTATTAGTTACTATTACTACCTGTTAATACGCGAGAATCACACTTCCATCGTACATTATTAGCGGTCGATAAAAACAGCTCCTGCGTTACCACCCATTGTTGAAAGAAAAAAAAAATTTAAAAGCTCAAACACGCGATATAAACGCACATGTTATAGATAAATCGAACTATGTATATAATAATGCAAATACGCTGCTGACGACGCAGTCGCCTTATCAATTTCAGCTGATCGCGAGAGTCTCGTCGCGTGCGGCGCAGAATATCTGGCGCACGCGTGCGGGGGCTCGTCCACATCTGCCGCATTACAATCGTAAACAGCGCGGATAGTGCTGAGTGGGTGTACTATAGTCTGCTATAATATATAGTAGCCATCTTTTACGCTGCAGTGAAAGTGCATGAAGCAGCAGCACAAGCAAGTAGGGCTTGCTCTACTCGCGCTCGCTCGCTCGCTCGCGGGGACAAATCAGCTGATATTCTTGCTCTCGTGCGTACGCGCTCTCTCTCTCTCTTTCCCTCACTCCACGGGAGAGAGCCAGTCCAAAACAGCGCGCATGCAGCACGAGAGTAGTACATTGCGTTGATATAGGTATACGTATACATACACCAGCGAACAACATTCTGCACGCCCGCGAGGGAGAGGCTCGGGGTAAGAGAAAATTGCCTTCGTCGTCGCATTTCTATTCGTCGGCACGCGCGCACCGGCATTGTCGCCTGCTGCCCGTGGATGACGATCGTCCCGAGCCAGTCCTGAGGTACGAGCAACCACAACGAAGACGACGACGAGTACTACGGCCGGAACGATCAAGGTGAGAAAAAGAGAGAGAGAGAAGAATACTCAGCAGCACGCATTGTCAATAGACACGCGCGCGCAGATAACATGAGCACAGTGTGCGCGCCCCACCAGCATATAGTCGTATGCTTGTTTTGTATGCGCGCTAAGCATACTTTGCATTGCTAATGGACCATGTAACTTTCGAATGACTATTGTAATTTTCTACTTGGCCCAGAGGTTGCTGCTGCTTCGTATGCTTGGGATAGAGTGCGACAATGGGTAACGCAGGCAGCAATCAGCCTGTCAGCCATCAACATGCCGGAGGTGGACACCACCGGGATAATCACAGACACCACAGCAAGGATAGAGCACCACCGTCCCCAGGAAATAAGGACGAGGCAGCCTTTGTGTTTGACAAGAAGCCTAACCAGAAACTTGTGTTTCAGTCCTCCCAAGAAGAGGAGGAACCGTATTATACAAAGGTAGCCATTCATTCCCTGACTGCTGGCCATTAGTATTTACTTGAAAAGCAATTTACTTTCAATGCATCTATCTTTAGATTCCTTGACTACGTGTTGCAATAATACTAGAAATATCTTGCACAATGCTATGTGTATTATTTTGAAGTTTAATTAAACAATTCCGAGTTTAAAGTAAAAACTTGATTGTCCAAAGTCAAATCTTTTGAATCTTTGATAAATTTCTTTTGTTTTGGAAAAATCTTGTATGTGACAAATTTTCACCAATTTAGAAGTTACTTATCAACAGTAATTATATTAAAGATATTGTCACATTGCTTTACTCAACAGGTAATGAAAATAGACTTTGCTGGAATACTGTTTGATAACATGAAATGCTTAATTAAATTAAATAAGCCTCTTTAATGGCAAGCTGAATAAGTGTTAGTAATCCTTTTTAAACAACCCTTAACATGTCATGCTTGTGATACTAATAACATTTTTTTATGTGTGTGTGCTGTGAAAATAATATAAAATAGAAGAAACAAAAAAATAAAGAAAAAGATGAGGTTGATGATGATGATGATGATGATAAAAAAAAGGGAGCACGTGGCTACACTGGTGCAAGACCTCGGTCCAATACAGTCTCTGAAGGAACAACATCAAAAAAAGCAAAAGTCTTACCAACTGTGTTCAAGTGGGAAGGTGGTGGAAAAAATGTATATATAAGTGGTACCTTTAATGACTGGAAGACATTACCAATGGTAAAAAGTCATGGAGATTTCGTTACAATCATAGATTTGCCAGAAGGCGAGCACCAGTACAAATTTTATGTTGACGGAGAATGGAGGCATGACCCTGGCCTTGTAAGTAGTTCTTTCATTCTATTTTATAAATTCTAATAAAATTTACAAATATCTTTTGGTTCATAAGATAAAAATAGTAATAAAATATTTACTGTAAATTTTAGAAAATTGTTGATAATGGAATGGGATCTAAGAATAATTGTGTATCAGTAAAAAAATCAGACTTTGAAGTCTTCCAAGCACTTGCGAAAGACAGCGAAGGCATTATTAGTAGTGCTCAACAAGAATATGGCCAAGAAGTACCAGCACATAAACCTTGGGAGAAAATTCCTGGGCCTCCAATTTTACCGCCGCACTTACTTCAAGTTATTCTCAATAAAGATACACCTTTATCGGTAAGAGTAATAACAAATTAAATTCTTTCTATACTAATAAAAATGTGAGGTTGTAGATTAAAACCAAAGTTATTTTACACTTATTTTTTGCATTTATTGTAACTACATTTGTGTTAATTATATATAAAAATAAATGACACAACATTCAACAAATTTTTGTAAAAAATATTTACTAGTGCATTAAAATAATTTTTAGATTGAAACCCAGATACATATATGTATTTTATGATCTTTAGTTACTTGTTCTTGATCTTTACCAATATGTTACTTGTTCAGAATCATTCACAATAATTAAAAATAAAATTATAAAATATTAGTAAATAATTCGTAACTACTTTTTCCTTTTTCTTTAAAATAATAGGTTATTTTCAATTTTCAGTGTGAACCGACGCTTCTGCCTGAACCTAATCATGTCATGTTGAATCATCTCTATGCATTAAGTATTAAGGATAGTGTTATGGTGCTCTCAGCAACTCATCGCTATCGTAAAAAATACGTGACAACGCTGCTGTATAAGCCAATATAATTCTAACGAATTGAACGCATTCATTCCCACCCTCGCAACAAACTGCTTAGCTAATAAAGAATGATAGGGGTAAATAATGGAGAAAATGGAATAGAGAATCTGCCCTAAGAAATTTTTTAGATGTACTTTAAATGGAGTGACAAGAGATGCAAAGGGTCCGATTTGTGGTTCGTGGATCGTTTATTATACCTCAAATTGTAACATATATAATTATTTATTAAAATAATAGTTTCGAATTAAATGAAAAAAATTGTTTTTACTAGAGACTAGAATATAAAAATTTATATAGTATACAACTTAGCAGTTTTTTCTTTCTCTCTCTCTCTCTCTCACTCTCAAAAAGTCCTTTAAACATAATTGTCGGTTATTTCCTTAGTGAAAGCATAAGGAGGCTCAGATCTCGTTCTTAAGAAAAACGATCCCCTTGATGACCTTTCGACGTGCTCCCCCAACAGAGCACTTTCCGCCTCATCACAGTCACCTTGAAGATACTTATCCCAGTTGTCGCATTGCTGTGCTCTCAAACCTACCTTTGAATTAATGCTCTCCGAATAATATTGGTATGACCTCCCGTGACTGCAAGCCTCTGAAAAAAGTAATTTCATTTGTAATTTTTTATCTTTTACTTTGATATAAACTAAATTATAGTTAAATTTAATAAAGATACTATATTCGTAGTTGAAAATTCTTTTAGAACCTTTGTTCCACACAGAATATTAAAAGCTATTACAATATCGCTTCTGGCACGTTTATTAGATTCATAACAAAATTCAGGGGGAATTTAGAGTATATAAAAGTGCAATCTATCTGATATCGGTATATCTTATTTTTAAAAACATACATTTGATTTTTTTAATAATCTAAAAAAAATCATTTTAATTTGCGAAAAATGTTGAGTAGAAACAGACCAGTATGGTAAGACACACTTGATAGAAATCTAACTATTTTTTCATATTCAAGTTTCTATTTAAAAATTTAGTTCAAAATACTTAAAAAATTTCAGAACGGCCCTAATTGGTTTACATTCCCACGCAACACTCTTTCAACACCTTCTTCCTATATATTTTCGTAAACATTCTTCCAAATGCTTTCCATACCAATCAGTTCGGGTACGCAGCAGCAGCCAGGCTGTACGGCGACGCCCGCATTGGGGTAGAAGTCGACGTGGCCGAGGGGCTGCATGAATCCCAGCACTCCGCCGCACGAGTGTATGATGTCGACGAAGTCCGCGTCGGTAGGGTCCAATCTGCCCTTATCCATCGTCAATAAATGGAAGCCCGGTAGCGCCGGGTCCAGCCCTGTCACACGGCCGAGCTTGCCGGACGTCACCTGCTCGCCGGTGTTACCCGCCACATGGGCCCCCAGGGAGTGACCTTTGAAAATTGTTGTTAGTATGGGGCTCTTTTATTTTTTAGAAATAAAAAATTATGGTTGCTATAAAGAAGAAAGACATTTTGCTTGAAGCAATTAATTAACTCATTGTGGAGTGACATTTCAGATTGAGTGTAAACAGCCAACATTGAGTCTAAATTAAAAATACTTAAATAATAACACTCAATTAAGTTTTTTTCATAAAATAAACACCAAGCAAACCAGTCATTCCCATCAAATCGAGGCAAATTAAAGATTAATTAATTCAGTTGAATGTTTTTTTGGAATCGCAAACTGCATTTCGAAATAACTTGTTTACGCTCAAGTGCCTTTTCATTTGAACAAAAAATTAATTTGAAATTCCGTGCTTCGTTAACGTGTATCTGTCATCTTTTAGTTGCGCAATCTTATATATTCGAATGAATTTAAAAGTACGAAAATAAGTTAGTAAAATGTATAATGTGTCAGTAGAAGATGTCAGAGATACTTTTGGCACAAAATATAACGCAGTGTATTACAAATTATAACGTTATTTATAAGAATTAAAAATACTCTAGTTGAATTTTAAATTTAAAATAATGTTTAAAATTTCAGTTCCTTTGAGTTATATATTCTAAAAAAAAGCTAAAGTTTTCAGTAAAAAGAACAGATAAACAATTTCAACTAAGCAATGGAAAACTTTTTTTTCTAATCTCAATAGCCAGCATTTAATTGCCTCGAAATAAGTAACGAGCGCCGCTGAAAAGGAATCGCTAAAATAATCGCGCTCGCGCACTGTTCAAAAACATTGCCTTCGTTGATAAAAAAAAAAAAAAACGACAAGCCGAATAAACGAAGCGCGTTAACAAGGCACTGACAGCGTGTGCGCGTAAACATCTCAATCCGTCCATGTAATCGGCCGGGGTTAATTCGTTGTTAATTTCGGTCGCACACTAACCGATAAAGTGAATGTTATCGGTGGCCAGACCAGTCTCGCTCACGAGGAAATCGATAAACTCGGCCGCCTTGGCGCCAACTTTGCCGGTGTTGCGCATTGGGCCGAGGTAGAACGTGCTCGCGGCCATCGGCTCCCAATTCACCAGAAACACGTTAAAATCGCCATGTTCCAGAAACTCTGTAACATCGGTGTATTTATCGTATACAATAGACCTTATTTTTTTATTAAATACTTCTTTTTTAATAAGGAGAAGAAAATCCGTTATCTTGAAATTCTTAAAAAAAATGACTAGAAATTTCTTATGTACACTATGATTGTCATACTATTTGTCGTTTGATAAAATTTGATTGATTGTAATGTAATTTTAGTAAGATAACTTGAATTATCGGAAATACTTCAAATAATTCTGTTAGTATACTTGCGTAAGCATAAAATCTGTGAAAATTCTTCATTTTTTTTGGAATATCTCATTCATGCGTTATTTACATTTTTGTCTGTAAAATTTCAAACAAGAGATAAGATATGTACCACTACTAATATAACATTACGAAAAAAATGGAAAAATAGTTGGAAACAAAGTCAAATCTAATTTTATCATTGAAAACAAATTTTAGTGTTGTTATTAAACATTTTAAAAATTTACGTTAAATTAAAATTACGAATTAGTATTAAAAATTTTAGATATAGTAACAAATCTTTATAAATCTTAATCCTTTTAACTTTAGAAATGTTTAACTCACGAAAATAACAGTTTCGTTTAGTATAGGAGTTTTATTTTGTTAATACTTATTAAAATTTACCTTGTTTCATTTTAATTACACTCGCACTGAATGCACTTGATTTCCAACCGTGAGTAATAAATTTTGTTGGTCTTGAAGAAGAAAAATCCGAACTCTGCACAGACGCTGAATCATTAACATGTAACTGCGTTCCTTGTTCTGGATTAGCTCTATTAAGAAAAATTGAGGAAATTCATGTTATATTTAACGTTCTCCATTCCCGCCCTTGTGCTATTATGCGTTTTTACAGATATATCGGTAATTAAGTAAATAGTCATTAAATAAAATCATACCATGTTTATGATAAAAAAATTTCAGTTATGTATTTAGCACAATGTAAATCATTTCATGAAAATGAACTGTACTTATGAGATCACACATTTATCTTTTATATAAAGTGGCATCACTATATCTAAATTTGGTGCAAAAAATTTGACATAAATAATAATAATATTATTACTTACATAATCGTCATTGATTAAAAATGAAGAACTTTGCAAAACATTAAATAAATCGTAACGTAAAAAATAAAATTAATTGATAATGTAAGCCAAAATAGAACAAACTTTTTTAACTATTTCTATTTATAGTTGATCGTAATCCTATCTATTTAAAACTCGAAAGTTCTCCTAACATTATTTAGAATTTCTTTAGGGATCTCTGAAACGTAATTGTGAAAAAATTGGATCGTTAAATTTACAATGGAAAATATTATTCATATCAATACTTTTTATTAGACAATTTATTATTTTAGAATAAGTAATATACATATACTTTTATAACTAAAATTAAAATTTTATTTTAGATTTTTATCTTTATAAAAAATGTAATTATATGCAAGTTTGCAATACCTTCAGTTGAATGCTCACAATAAAAAAAAAAAAACAGTTTTTCGGGCTTATTTTACTCACAGACAAAGACACCCACATCAATGAAAATCATCTGGAAACACATAACTAAACCCGACTTTATATTATCCCAACTAGAAAAATACCACCCAGACACAATGTGCGCTACAATCTCCGCTCGATATCGGCGTACCGTGTGAAGAGAATGAAAGAGATTTGCTCGTCGAGGACACCGCGGCTCTCGGCTGGGTCCTCGCCTTTGAGTACGGCCACCTGGGGCTGGCCCTTGCCATCCGGCATGAAGATCCAATCCACGCCATAACCATCGTACTTCTGCTTCAAACCGCTGTCCCAGGCCGCACTCGGCCGCATGACCCACGAGATACATAGTAGCCGTAAGATTAGATCGATGAGCGTAGCGATCATATTGACGCGATTTCTCGTACTTTGACGCTCCGCGTGGAAATTCCGTTGGAAAAATATTGAGGGTAAGTTGGTCGTGAACTTGAGGCACTTTTTCTAAAGTTTTGTTAAATTGTGAAATGTTTGGAGGTTGAATGTGACGAAAATTTTACTTAAGTTTATATTAAGTTCGAAAGAAATGTTACATTCAAATGCAATAATCTTTACATTAATGAAAGCTGACTCTACATTATTAATGTACGAAAATTATAATTTTATTATTCTTTACGTTTTAAAGATTTCTATCAATCACGGTAACAACATAATTCTATTTGTGGATAAGAAATGATAAATAGATAAGGAAGATCTAGTATTTCTGATTATATTTCAAACGGAATTTCCAGAACAAGACACCCGAGAGCTCGATGCAACGAAAACAACTGCAACTACAACAACCCTTAGCCAGCGACTGCATTATCAGCAGCCATCGGGCCCCTTATATGCAAGCTCGCTGTTCTCGAGCACTTGGATGACCCAGTTCGTCCCTCGGGGGACTTTATCGTAAAGGTTGTCGCTATCGCGCGGCGCAAAACGCGAAAGCACTGTCAAACGCGCGCGCGCGCTTCAAAGGTAATTATACATGCGCGATGACACTCGGCCGTAACACGAGTTCGCGCACGTAATTAACTGGCCGTTTCCTCTCGCCTCGTCGCAATTAGATAGAGTTAAATTGTTCCGGTGTCGATAAAGGGAAGAATCGTGCCGGCGTGTTATTCCCTTCACGCTCTAACGGGTAAAATCACCCTAATTTCCATTCTTTGAGTAACTCGTGTGTACGAGCCGAGCAGACTCATGCTTTAATGGCGTTGCCCGCTCGACGTACACTTTATATCACATTGAACTCAGTCCATTGCCACTGTGTTCTTGGGCAGTAACTACATTACAGTTATCCTTCATTGATATGTTAGAATCAGAAATATTGTGGAGTATGAGTGTAATAGTTGATGGTCTCGTGCTGAAATGAGTATGAGATGTATAAATATATAATAAATTCAGAAAATATTTATATGTATGTACATAAAAAATCAATTTTGCGAGATTTACATTTATTGAGAGTATTTAATCCAATTTCTCCATCACCATGTAATCCATATAAAGATACATTAGGAAAAACTTTTTTGAAGGCTGAAACTTCTGCACTTTTGTTAAGCAGGCGTTCACAACAAGCAAACATAAGACCAATAGAATGCTTCTTTAAATTTAAACTTTTTTTGAAGACTTGTAGTTTTTCCTCTATTTTTTCCTCAGAACGAGAACTACTACTTATAACAATTGACCAACTTTGTAATGATGGGCTAGACAAAGTAATAGCCATGAAGCATACATATTTGGCATGTCTACTTGATGTATTATCTTCTGCTTCAGATTTGTCAAATGGTGTAGATTCACCACATAGTTTCATGCCTACAGTAATTCCACCCCAAAGAGAAATACTTCCAGGCTTATATCTGAAAATAACCCTTAATTTAAAGCCTAGTTTTTTATTAATATAAATGTAAAATTTTCTTAAAATTTTAAATAGTTTAATTAAATAAATCACATAAAATTGTTGTATATTACCTTTTTTGCAAAACTTTTGTTAATGACTTTGTAAAGTCGTATCCTCGTTGATTTGTTAACATTATAATACATTTAGATTCTTCTTCATTTGAAGGTAATATTTGTTGCGCTAGTTCTTTATATTCATTGTTAGTAAAACTTACATCGTCATTGCAAAGACTAAATATTTTAGAATTTAAACCAGCTGTTTTAGGCAGAAAAATTCCAGCTCCTATGCCAGCCGTATATGAACTGTCACATTCATTTTTGACAATATCATAGCCCCCAAGTACAACTGATTTACAAAGTGATGGAAGATTATCACACCAACAATCTTAAACAAATTAATACATATTCATTTTCAAAATAATTAAGCCATCAACCAATGACTACAAAAGTAAATATAATATTTATAATCTTAATGCTTACTTTGTGGTAGCCAATTTTCACTTTCTCCTTTGATTTTTACAAATATTAAACCTAAACTTGGTGTTATATTTAAGTCTTCGCCTGGATATTTTGTGACTATAGAAAGTTTTTCAGATGTTTCAAAGTAATCAGTTACCAAACAGAATGGATCAAAATTTGGAGTGCGCCTAGTAGCTGCTTCTTCACTTGCAGCTTCATTCCAAGACCTGCAATGTGTGTGTTTTTTTTTTAATAAAACTCAACTTAAAGCTAGAAATATACAAAAGTAATACTTTCCTGCATACTTGTGCAGCTTGACAAAGATCATAAGAACGTAAATACTGAAAAATCATTCTCAATACATCATAGGTTAAGAGAGTTGACAGTAGTAATTCTTCCTTTTTCTTCAGTTCTTCACTAATCATACTAGTGTCTAAGTTCATTTTTTTTTCTACAGGTTCCATTTTTCATTAAGAATTTATTATAATCTTCTCAAGAATTACGTGTCCATAATTTCACGTAAACAACCTAGCTTTCACTGTTGGTGTCACTCTGAGTGACAAAAAAAGTCATACCGACTCCATTGCAGTTGTCGTTCTACTTTATCGACAAAAAATGCGGCAATAATTACAGACGGAAAATTCAAAATTGTGTTTTCATTCATTAACTGCCAATAACTTTTATTTTTATCGTAAATAGATAAAAGAACTATAAAATAAGTAGGTACCAAATATACTTAAAAATGTTTACATACATAGCTCAGTAAAAGAAATGTAAAATTATTTATAATTATTAATACATTATATATTATATTTGAAGAAAAAATCATATTGTTAGAGTAAATAACTTTCTTAACAATTCCTTACGATACAGAAAATCATAATTTCTTTAGTAAAAATGGTGCCTGCAGTAATAATAAACTAAAGAACTAAAAAGAAAATGAAAAATTAACACTTGTATAACTTAGAAAACTATAACAAATAATGTATTCTGCTTTCTACATCTAAAAAAAACTTAAATTGAAAATACTTTTTCTCGTGTAAAAAATCAAAAAAATCTGAAGTTATGTTAAAGAATTAAATTTTAAGTAATTCAGAGAAAAAATAAGCTTACCATTTTTTTAAAATTTTACATTTTATTTATACTTTTGAAAATATAAGTTGGTAATAAATATTCAATTTCCAGAAGATTTTTATAAGATATTTTATATTACTTTATATTATTAAAATATGTATCTTTCATAGAAGAATATCTATAGAATTTTTTCAATTGATTATTTGATCAAATTATTGATGAAAAAAAATTGTAATTATAATTCCAAACTATATGAGTAAAATATTATATGGATTCATTCCCGAAATAAAGTTTTCTTATTTATTAGACTCGTACAAACCTTTTAGTGAAGACAGCATTGACCATATCGGATAGGTTTTTTTCTTTTTCATATAGAATATTGTTTCTTATATTAACTCAAAAATTTTCGTATTATTTATTTAATCATTTACAATTAACGAAACGTATGTATATATACATATATATATATTTCATAACTAAAACATACATATATACGTATATAAATAATAGGTACGTAAAATATGTTTACAAATATATCGTTGAATATTGAAACGCGATTGAATATTCCTTATAACTAGCGCGTTTCGCAAGGGTGTTTTAAAACGTAATATCGCTCGTCCTTCGTAATGCATTTTTCAGTATCGCACATTATGTCAACAAAAACCAAATAATGTTTTTTTCTCTCGATCGAATTATGACAAATAATTTTAACGCATTCTAGGACGTTCAAACAATGATAAATCTATGATATATAATAATCAATAAATATAACAATCGAAAATATCAAATGCACTGGTAAATATATGTATGATCGTACGTCGGGGATTTCAGAAATAGCTCATCCCCATTGCAAGGAGACTTAATAAAACGAATACATATATAAATATCGTAAAAAACCATAACAAGCTCCCCGCTTTAATTTCTTACGGATAATACATCTTTGGATGATCAACAAAACCAATCCCGCTCGGTTTCTTCATTTTCGTAATCGCTTCGCAGTGCCGACTGTGAGAACACTTGGGTAAGGAAACGCATCGGGTTCCAACAAAGAAATACAAAAATGAGACATAGTCCCAATGAAAGAACTTCTTGTATAGTATAATGTAGAAATACGCAACTGTATTTTTAATTTGTTAAGTAATAGATAATTGTAGACCTTTTATCTGATCTATTCCTTAGGGTTAGATTTTTCCTTTTATTGAGTTTGTAAGTACACAATCCTTTTACCGGAAAAATAACCGTTTCAAGAATAAATCATGAAAATTTCCGAAGAAATCCCTTCATTAGGATGTATATTCATTAATTATTATTATTTATTTTTTTATTTTTCGAACGCGCGAAAATGGTTAACGCTCGCATTATCTAATTGTATAACAGTGTTCTTTGCATCCACACTTGGATGAAAAACACTTTTTCGAAATTTCGCTTATACGCTTTTGTTCTTATGGTTTCGACGATACAATCATGTATCAATATTGCCGAATGTCTGTTTTACCTTCCTTCCAGCATACAACTGTTGGAATTTTAAACGACCGTTCAACAGAAAATACATAATAGCACGCATCTGACTAGAATATTACTTTTTGTTTTCATTTCACACGTTTACGCACATACGCGTTAATTAAACTATATACTTTCAAGAGGATAAAAATAAAGTATAATATTTACAAGTCCAGCAGTCTTAGCAACTCAAAAGAAATCTACAGTTTAAAAGGGGGGTTAGTCTCGTATGGCAAGGAGTCGCGAATTTTACCTAAGTTCCACAACAGAATGTTTTACGTTGCGCTTTTGGTATTTTAAAAATTAAAACAGAATCGCTTTTAAAAATGACATTCTTTCCTTTTACTGTTTTCTATCTGATATTCGACTATTTCTCTGAAACCTTAAAGATAACCATACAGTTTTTCAAATTCTCCTCTATTTCAAAATTTATAAAAAATTAAAAAAAGAAATTTTGTGCCAGTTCATAGCAGTAAAATAAATAAAAAGCTCAAATCAGATCTTTGTATTCCGCGATCCACCGATGATACATCAGTGATATCGTGACTAAAATATAAAACTATAGAATAAGATCGATTTCCAAATATTTCTAAATTTATTAAAAAAAATATTACGTCACGGGGATCTCAAAGTCTTATCTACTTTTTATTCGCAATATAGAGCTTGAAAAACTATTGGATTCTGGCATCAATGCTTTCTTTTTCAAATACTATAGAAGCACCTACATGTACGTCGCTAATCACTGATTACATCATAAATCTACGCGATTCGTTATAAAAGGACACGTCTCTTTTTTTAATATAAATAGTTGACTTTTCTACATACTGGTATATAAATACTTGTTCATTTTATATTTTTTGGAACTTTCGTGTTCAAAGTGGTTTACTAATTAAAATTTCCGCACACACCTTACAGCACGTCCTGTTAGTCGAATAGAATATATATATTTTTTTAATTATAATAATCTGCTCATAACATCCACAGCAGAATTTTACGTGTTACTTGTATACATATTCTTTAAGGAAATGGTAAGCTTTAAAATATTAAAGCTATCTTTTAAATGGTTCTCAGAACTTACTAAGGGAATTAAATTTCAGCTGTAGTAGAATTGCTGCTCGATTGACGTTAACTTTAAAGTGTATTCAGAGTTTCATCGCAAAATATTTCTCAGCTCTTGAAATATATACGTTATATTGGAAAACGTCTCTGAAATATCAAGCATTGAGCTTTATAATATATAAAGCTCTATACGTATAAGTTTGTATTTCATTGAATGTTCAATTTGGCTGTTAAAGACCTTTGGAAGACACTCCTTGACAAGGTTGTGTTGCAAATTTCTGCGCGTCTACAGGAAAATCGCAAAGTGATATGGGAATATGCTCTACTTTGGAATATCTCTTTAGAGGCATAATTTTTTTTTTTATACGCTTAAAATAGCCTAATCTCGAACCATTGACACTTGAATACATTGCTCGCAGAGCGTAATATAATATCCTTCGAACTAGCAGAGATTCGATCCTGGTATCTCAGAGACATTTTCTGCATCTCGACAGCATCGCATTAGCACTGCAGCTTATATCTCTCGAGTCATCATCATCATCATAATAATTATTACGGTACGACGGTCTTTCGAAGGATCACGGGCGTCAGCGTAAGGACGCACAAAATTGTCTGTCTCTTTCTCTCTCTTTCTCTCTGTCTCTCTTTCACACCCGCACTTCGTCAGCAATCAAACTTTCTCAATCAACTCTATCTCTCTCTCTCTCTCTCTCTCTCTCTCTCTCTCTCTCTCTCTCTCTCGCGCGAATAAAACTAGGAGGATCATCTGCGTTACGTCGCGACTCGCGCGCTATTTACAAGTTTCCCCGGCGAGCGCGCGCGCGCGCCCGGCAGGAGGTATTTCTCGGTTTTCCTTTGTATCCTAATCATCGTCTGTCTCAGCAATCCCCGGCCGAAGAGGGACAGGCAGCTACTACCGCCGCCCCCATCCCCCTTCGCGCGCGTTCAATTGTCACTGTCGGCGTAGTCGTCGCTATCACAGCTATCGTAATGCGAGTTGCTGCTGGGCCGCTGCTGTTGCTTCGCGGCACCGTCGTCCAGGTAACCAGTGGAGCCGGCACGCTCGGGCTGGACTGGCGACCCGTCCACGGACTCGCCTATCAGCACGTCTAGATTTGGCGAGTAGACGTCGTCTGCGACGGAGTCGTACAGCCTGCGAATCAATCGAGAAAATGTTAGATATACGTTGATTTCTTGCGTTCTTACGTTACTTCAGACGTGGGTTTTACTCATAAAAAAGCGGCTGTGATTTTTTTTTTGCTAGAAGAATTAAGCGTAAACTGCACATGTGTAATTGGATAAAGAAGTAATGGATACGTGATTAAAAAATTATTCTATAGATAAGTATTGAAATACTAAGACATTCTTTATAAAGAACAATGTGTTCTAAATTGTATTTTTTATACGACAATATTAAGAAAAAACAATAACATCTTTTAATTTTAATTAAACTAAAAATCGTACTAACCAATTAATGTTTTTTGTATATTATTATTATGAACAAGAACGTAAAGAACATAAACTTGTATTAGAATAATAAGATTTCTATTACAAATATAATTTTATTGTATAAACAACAGATTACAAATGCTAATTTTTTTTAATAAATTAAAATTACGGTATAGTTATTTATATAAAACACATCAAGAGATCTACATTTTTTCAATTTTACCATAAGTCAAAAAATCAAATCAAACAAATATTTACTTAAACATGCGAAAAAATTTAGTAGTAAATAAAATAAAATTAAAAACAGTATATTGAATAGTATTAGATTAAAATTTAAAAAGAAAACTTCAAACTTTTATCAAGTAAAAGCAGTCAAAATAATCTACATACAGAGTTATATTAAAACACAAACAATACATTATCAGTTTTCATCAAATTTTTTTAGCTGAGTACCATGCGTTCAAAAACTAATTAAAAAAATTTCTAAAACGTTTAGTAAAAGAATATTTCTTATACATCAAACTGTTTCCATGCAGTACTCAGAATTACTTACTGAGCTGTAGATGATGGTTACATTTCATCATCACACAGCCTGTAACAAACGCATATTTTATTATCATGAAATCATCAATATGAAGATTACAATTCGTGATACGATGATGAATGAAAATGAAAACGCATTTAATCTGCATTTAAGTCATGTTCTTGTTTTGATGAAATACGTCTCTGATTTGTGAAACTGTTTTAAGCATCTTATAACAATGATAATAATGAGAAACTTTTTTGAGAGTAATTATATTATTTTCAATGATGTATATGAAGCGTTTGTAAGCTGAATTTAGAATAATTTAGTAAATAATAACTTAAAAAATGAAAATGCTGTGCTGATTTATGTAACCTTGTGGACCATGCGTATAATGCTAAAAAATAAATTGAATCAAATAAAAATGAAGCAAAATGAAGATGCCCATGAAGTGTATGGTAAGTAGGGGGCGCAGGGGAACATACAAAACTAATCCTAGATGTATTTAGAGACTTTCAAACTATACTGAAATAGAACAAAATTTAATGGGAGGAAGTATAACGACGAATTTACGAAGAAAGGGAATGAAATTGACGAAACAAATGAAAAAAATTTAAATCTTCTAACACAATTAGTTGTGAGAATGAAAAATTTATGTTTCAAATATTTCCCATTTTATATGGAAATAAATTTTCGTCTGTATGCTCAAGTTTTTAATTTTTCTTTATGCTCACATCAGTTTTATAGGTTCCCTATTAACATTTTATCCGGGCCGCACGGGCATCCTCCTTTGTAGCATTAAACTCATAACAGTGCTATGAACGAAACCAAAAGTTTTCAAATATAATGTCTATAATTGCAAATCAATTACTAAAAACTCTAAAATGCATTGCATAACCAAAAAAAAAGTTTATTTATGATAATGACAAAACTAAAAGCGTGTTTGATGTGTCTTATATATGAGAATTTAAAGCGCTTAATAATCAAGATACTTACGATTGATCGTTTTGGTCATTGCCGCTCTCCTCGGCTACTAAGAGTTCGTACTCTTCAGCAGCAAAGCGATCCCAGTCCGAAAGCTGTGAGAAATGTAACATATTATGATTTTCCATAATGTCGATATGAGTGAACATCGAGGTGAACATGATTTTTTTCGTGTACAAGCAGAATAAATGGCCCATAAGCAAATTTTTAAGCAGTGACTCAATTTTGCATCTTTTTTGAAAATTTAAATGAAATTTTTTCAAGGACCCATGAGGAATTTCACACATATAATGAAAACAACCTTATCCGTAATTGATGTATACATGAATAGTTTATGCAGTGAGTCCCAATATTGTAGGAAGGATCATAACAGATTCAATACTTATAGTTCATTATTTCTTTTAATATTTAAAAGACCAAACATTGTACTTATATCAATTTAATGAAGCTTGTATGACTTACTTCATGCCCATCTGCATCGTGATCCCTAGCAGAGGCAAACGGATCTCTCTGTTCATGGTCCAAGTATTTCTCAAGATTGAAGAAGGTGTCGAAAAATATTGAAGTCATTTTACAATTTTTCAAATCACTTAAGGATATTTTGCCAGGAATTCTAGGTTTTATCATGTCCAACATCTGCAATCATTAGAAAGTATAAGAATGAATAAGAAATATGAATACGTAATGCGTAAAAACTACCGTTTTATTGCAACTATTGTGAGCGATCTTACCTGACAAAGACAATCTTCGAATGGGAGCGTTTCGATACCAATTGCCACCATTCGATGTAGCTGCTCCTCATAAAAATACTCCAACTCGTACATAGACAAGTATCCATCTCCGTCCATATCCATACATCTGAAAAACGTTCCATCGTTAATAAAAATAAATGCGATCCTCCTTACCAACAAAGTAGACCTCTTTTCGATGACCTACCTGAACCAGTACTCTATGGCCGTCGGGTGATTCTTGTCCTCCTCGCTGAGCAAGAACCAGACGAACTCCGTGTAGCTCATCTTGTCCTCGGGATGTTGCACGCCGTTGGCGCTCTTCACGCCCCTCGTTACCGCCCCGCTGAAGATGCGCTCGATCATGCGCGTCGACAGAGCTAAAAGCACAAGAGAAGGCCTCGTTTGAGATTCGTCGCCTCTGGGTATTAGATTAACGCCGACAATACGTCGCGCGAATATCGTAACGGTATTTTTAGCGACAATGAGTAAGCTGAACTGAACATTTGAAATGCTGATTGATGAAAGGAGTGTGTAGAAGTTTGCATAAATAGTTTCGCAAAAGAGAGTTGAGAAGAATCAATCGCGTGCCAGTGAAATTTAAATTTCGTGGGTGATGGTATGCTTATAAGTATACGTGGGTAATCTTTTTAGCATAGATATGTTTTTTATCGATAGACCCATTGATACAAAATTGGTCTTTTAGCCGTTGATTAAAAATATTATCATTTTATTGAAAATCATCTATTTTATTCTACTCCTTGGTATTTTCAGTCCAAAGGATAGGGAATGGGTAGAAACATAGAAAAAATTATTTGTATACTCTACTACAGACATTATACTTGATACCTAAAGCATTATTTTCTTTCTATAATGAACAAAAGTTAGCTTTTACTTTGGCGCAATTTGCTTTGCAAGAAAACATTATTCATATATTCAAAATACGTTTGAGAAACTTATTCAAGACCATGACAAATTCACTTTCTCGTTACAGAAATGGTGCATCGGATTGCACTCACGTGTCGCGGCAAGGAATTTCCCCGAGGAACGAGCAAACGAACCAACCAAAGGAAGATAGCACAAGCGCTTTGAATGCTCACCGTGATCGTTGTGTCTCGTGAGATCCATCTTGTCGATGAAGAGATCGTGGTCGCGGTCGAGCTCCCAGAACTTGCAGTAAATCACGTAGAAGTGCTCGTAGCTGAAGTAAGCGGTCACCTGATTGATGTCCTCCTCGTGCTCCAAAACGCTGATTACCGAGAGCAAATTGCTCCGCCTCAGCTCCGACACGGATATCTTGCCGCTCCAGCTGCGGTTCACGCAGTAGAATATCCTGGCGATTACCTACAAGCACGTGCGCAAGTACAATGTTAAATAGCTGACTTTTTTCTCTCTCACTGCGGGTCACTGCAGTCGACTTGAGCCGTTTTTATCGGATAGTTTGCGCGCGCGCGCGGGGGAAGGAAGGCTAATTATTCCGCGAGGCTGGAATTTATCGCTAACGAGGATTCAATTTTGCTTGCAGGTCGAGGAAGTCCCGAGGAGGTTAATTTCGAGAGTTTGTAATTAAATTGTACTTGGGATACGAAATGACTTGTTATTAATATTTTGTAGAATTGCAATTCTTTTCGACAATTAATTCACTGCTGTATTTTATATATGTATAGTAATTTATCATATACATTTTTATGGAGACTTTAAAATGATATAAAATAAAATAAAATAAAGTTTTTGTAAATACTCATTATGATGTTATTAAATTTTTGCTTGATGTGAATTTAATTACACTACTTTACGCAAATGGAAATTAAAGTACGCCCTCTCCACTGGTTGGAGGAGTATGTAATTAAATTATTCGTTACGCGTTGAATTACACACTTTCAAATAGGTTTTTTCTAAAGTTACATTGAAGTATCTAGTGTTGGCATGATTACATACTGTAAAGTGAAATTTCAGCGTGGCAGTGATTACCATGTCTAAATTTGAATAAATTAATTCTGTTTTTCCATCAACGTGAAATATTTCAATGACGTTCAAAATATTCATATTCCTTTTCAGAATATTCAAATTATGTCATTTTATCAAAGTCTCCTGCCACTTGATAAATGGCGTGAAGTAATATTTCATATTATATTAATAATTTTATCTCATATTTCTGTTACTTATTGTGCCTCCAACTGTAATAATATAGTGAGAAAAAAGTATTGTCAATTTTATAAAAACGACAATTAGTCTTTATACACCAAGTTAAAACAATTCAATTAATTAATTTCAATGAAATCTCATAAACTAGATGCGCTTTCCAAATGCACCGAAACCCCTATTATATACCCGCAGCGCGTGTGAAACCCGAACCTCCAGAAATTAGAAACAATGACCGAGCAACTTCGAGAACGAGCATTAATTTTCCTGCCCGCCCACGAAACAAAAGCCAATTGCGAGTCGAAAATTTCCCTCGGCTAAAGCGAATCAAAGTTTCATCCTCATTCTGTCCTCCGCGAGGGCAACCATTCGTGCAGCTAGCAGGCGAGCGGGCGCGCGCGTCCCTTATAAGTTGACGCTATTGATTTTCCAAAAGGCGTCGTCCTCCCGCTCTATGCTGGCTGCTGGCGTCGACGGCGTCGGCTATGTGCATGGCACACCTACCGTGTGAACGTAGCGCGAGTGGAACTCGGTCGCCTCCTTCAGGAATGTCAGCCCGGGATGCGTTTCTACCACGTCCTGCACCAGGGGTATCAGGTCCTCCGGGAGGATGTTCTGCCTCAGGCCACGGGTCACGATGCGCACGAACTTGCTCGCCGGGTCATGGTGCGCGTTCGATAGCCTGCAAAAAGCATACGACAAGCTGCATTAGAGTCGGTGTAATCGAGGATTTAGGATTTTTGGGCGGATTAAGCTTGTAGAAAAATGGGATATGTTTTTTTGATAAGCCCCGAGAAAGTCTCTTTTTGTTTTTTTCATGCTAATTGCATTTTTCGTACTAAGGATGTAACAATTGAATAATAAGCTACAGGTTTAAATAAAATAAAATTTTCAGTTGAGGTTTAATTTTAATTGTGTTAACGCGAAATCGACAAATTTCATCAACTTGCTGTTATATCGAAAATTGGAAATTCTGAAAAATTAAATACAATATAAAAAATAATTGAAAACAAGCTTTAGAAGGAGCAATTTATTTTTTCAAAAACGACAATTCAATTAATTTATTTAACAAGATACTTTTGTTTGCCCGATTTTATGCTCTTGCGGTTTTTATTGGGTAGTGGAGAATGTATTGCAGTTTCTAATTGAAAAATTTATACAAGAATAGCAATTAATTGCAAAATAAAATCATTGTAACAGAAACAATTATCAGGGGTATCACGGGAAAAATATATTTCTATAGGTATTCAGAAAATGAAAAGTCTTACTCTTTCCAGAAGTCAAGGAACTCGCTCATTTCGATGATTCCGTTTGTATCACCCCCCGAGGCTAGGAAAAGTGGGATCTTCCAGTACAACGGTAAATCACAGGCCTAAAAAAGAAAGTGTTTGATTTAGAGGTGTACATAAATTTTAGTTTACCGTAAAACATGTGTTTTCACACCAGAATGGTAAACACGTTAGAAGTGACAAGAAAATTGATTAAAAAAATAGAAAGGCAATTATAATATCACGAATAGAAATTTTATACACGAGAAGAGAGTATGGTATAGAAAAACATATTTATTGCAGCGATAATTAGACTGGTAACAAAATAAGTTTTAACTGTGTCAAGAACTTAATCTTTTTAAACTACAATTTTCGCTTATTTCTTTTAGATAATTTTAAATAAGTATGAAAAGATAATTTTTATCTGTAGGTACTTGAAATAATGAAGATAATTACTATATTCATAATACAGTATAGAAAAAGAACACAAAGTAATTAAGTTCTAAAACATCGATGTCATCTACCTATTGTAGATATAAAACACTTTTCATTCCAAGTCAAATACAATTGAATTGAAAAAAATATTTATAAAACATTCAAATATAAAAAAAATCTTCTTATTTTTTTCAAAAGTCAAATTCTATTAAGTTATTATTTTTTTAATTTTAAACATACTCATTCCACTTATTTAATATACAAAACTATTATTTAAATACTTTAAAAACAAAGTAAACACAAGTAAAAGCTTAAATGCTCTCAGAGTGTCATCTCGTTTTATCCATTCAACCGACAACAAACTTTAGAATTCTTTCAATTTGAAAAAAAAGGTCTCCCCCTCTCAGAAAATGGATTGAAAAACCACCTCTGTAATTAAATTCTCCAGGCCGATCGAATCCAAGCGCGCAACTGCATAGATATCTACAGGTATACACAGGCGAAGGAAGAAAACGAGATGACAGCGCGGCTCTTTCGCCTCCCAAGGCAGCGCGAGCGCGCGCTTGCTCGGATGCCCGACATACCTTAGTAATAGTATGGAATTGCGAGCGTGAAGCTCGATGACCTGGAAGACTGTGGAAAGCTGCGGTGATCCGGGAGATCGTAGCCTCAACGTGCGACAGGGGTGTTGGCTTCCCGCCTGGGAAGTAGAACCTAGAAAGGGAGGGGCAGAAAAAACATAATCAGACAATCGGGCCATCGATTAGACGATTTGCGCAATCGAAGAGATGATTTTTTTGTTTTTTTTTTGCTCGAATGCGGTTAATGGGTTATTGTGTAGGTGTATAGAGATAAAGTGGTGAGCGTGAATTCGCGAATGTATTATATATAGCGTATAGGAGTATATGAGTAGAGAATGTGAAGTTGAATAGGCGTGTATTATAAAGAAAATTGGTTTTACCTTGGTATGTGAACATTTCTGTTGGCTTTGACGTGTCTTTGAAGTGTGGTGTGAGGTGGTAGACTCTTTGGCTGTACTTTGTCGCGCGTGTAAGACTGCAAAAAATTATGATTATAAGTCAGTTTACATGACACATAAATGAGATGATGAACCTTATGAATATAAATAATTGGTATACTAAAGTACTCGCAACGATCTTTCGATGTATTTTAATTAAGTGTTTAATACTATGCAAGAATTATATCTTGCAAATAAAAGAAACTACAATCGACAGGTTTCTTGATTGTTGAGAAACACCAACAATATATAAAGATAATATGAAGGTACTTTTAAAGTATTTTGCATTTTTTATTTATACTTGCGTTAAAACCTTTCTCAATCGCGTGATATTCCGAGCAAGGAAATACTCACACATATATA
>JAPYZO010000710.1:0-28912 GCA_030522905.1 Torymus flavipes | reverse complement strand
AAAAAAAATAAAAATTTTCAAGGATTCTAACATTATCGTCATGTTAGATAAACCATACATAGAAAGCTTGATATTTTCATATATTTAAAGAAAATGTTCCACCACTGGTGAAGTCACCATTACATACGATTGTGTACGATCAGTTCGTGGGATCACGAGGATCCCTCCGATCCCCATCGCAAGTAATTGGAATACGCATATACCACGCGGGTGCGAATTACCAGCGAAGATCAGGATCCGAGCTGCCCCTGATTTAACGTATCGGTGGTCATCTGAGTTGCGTAGCTTATTTTACGCTAGGTATAAGACAATTACGGAACTGCCAGAGGGACTTCTAGTTGTAAACCCTCTTATCATAAAAGTCATCAGAAACAGACAAAAATCTATTTTTTTTCTTTTTTAATGTGTCATTGACTTAGTGCTTTGAATCGAATGAAAGCTGCATTTGAATAGATTTGAAAGTCTATGCTGTCGCTCGAATAATAGACGTTCGTATTCTATTTTGGAATGGAAAAAGTTCAGATTGAAAATAGGTAAAAATCAACGTATTCCGTGTATCGCAGAAATCCAAATTTGTCATTAAAATTTACGTTTACTTAACCGATGAAACCACAAATAATTTATATCTAAGAAACTGACATTTAGATATACCCAATGACATCACATGGTAAGTATTTACGGCTCTTTGCGGCTACATTACTCGAATCTGCAAGTTCTTTACGAACTCCGAGAGCTAAGGCATACACTGTAAGTAAAATTTACCTTGAGTATAGTTTAGTATTTACCTCGTGCAAATGAAATTCACTTGAATCAAGTAAATATTTACTATACCGAAGAAAACTTCTTTAACAAGGCAGAAATTTTAAAAATGCATTTTTCCATTATGATTTGCTCTTTTTCTCACTTTGTTTACGGTATTCACATTTTGCCATAATGTCACGCTGCACTACTGTTTGGTGACGAGAGTATGGCTGTGAATATAAAGGTAAAGTAATGATTTTTCTCAGGTTTAAACATCTCATTGAGTAGTTGCTGTTGATTGATTGACGTTTGATTTATCACTCTATATTACTTACAATAATTCGTATAGCAGACTGATACTTTAACTGCAGCTCGGCCGCTCATCGAAGGATATGATTATTAATATAGTAAGTACATGGATGCAATTGTACCTATGATGCAATTTCGGCGATCGTTTAGGCAATTTTTGCTTCCATCGGATGATATGTGACATACATACTAAAAACGTAATTGGGTCGCATAAGTGCAGCAAAATCCTTTAGTTCTCTGCTTTATGTAGAAATTTGATTGTAAGCAAACATGGGAGTAAGTATAGTTTACTCATTGACCAAAGAGATAAATTGAAGTATATACGTACAATAACTCAATACACGCAGCTATCTCCACTCTTATTCAAGTATGCGGTTTGATTTTTACTCAATGCATTTGTACCTCTCAAATTGTATCCATATACATCATACATTGAAAAAAGGTTTATATAGAAGGAGAAAGAAGAGATACCAACAATAAACAACATGTACAATAACTAAATAAAACTAAAAACTATGCTTTATTATTATATAACAACAAAAAAACCTTCAATTAGTGTTAAACATTGAGATAAATACGAAAGCTGCCTTCGGCAACAAACCCTACTGATATTTTTTCAGCACTCGAGCAAAACTCTCTCGGAAGCCCGACTATCGCGCGCACATAATCAGTTGCACAACCCATCCATCGCCGATATCTCCCTCCCATTAATCCCTCACACACACATGCTGCTCTATACTCTTCATCGCGTTGCGAAACTCTTCGCTCCGTTTATCGAGCGCAATTGTTTGGACAATTAAATATCGCGGCGCTGATTCAATTTGCGCTCGACGGATTCTTCTCTCTCTCTCTCTTTTTGCCATTCTTCTCTTCTCTGCACTGCAGCAGTATACAGCGCGCGAATCGATGCGACACTCTCCCACGAAAGAGAATGAAAATATACGCGTTCGTTGGTTTTCAATTCAGCGGCCGCGCTCGATTGACTCTCTCTCTCTTTTTGTGTCGGCAGTATGGCCGCGCTGTCTCGTTAGCCGATAAAACTTTAATTACGCGTTTGTTCGGCCATTTTCCTTCGTCCGGGCGACGGACGGGAGGATCGTTTTTTTTTCTTCGTCGACGGGGGATTTGAGTTTGATGGTGATGAAGGTGAGGGATATAAAAGTGTTCAGGGATATGTACTTTTTTGTTATTATTCGTCTTGCGTTTCGCCTGGTTACTTTTAATAAGATATATTCTTTACGCCCGGTGCCCGGAGAATTTGAGCTTGTCGGCAGTGAAATATAAAATCTGCGGAAATTTCCGTATTTCAAGTGTACACTGGGAATAAAATTTCGTGCGGTGTAGTTTATTATACTTTACATGGTGAAATGATTCGTTAAAAATGGTACATTACGTAAAAATCCATATACAAAAGAAATATCCTATATTTTACGGTACACTGAAGTATTATTCAATGTACAAAGATTGAACCGATTCGACATGTTTCAACTGAACCGCACGATAAAACAACGCCCGCGTACAACAGAATCCAATTTTCAACCCAATTCGCTCTGAAAAGAAAAGAAAAAAAATTCGCTAACCCCCTTTCTCACACCGGCCCAATTATCCGGCCGCCCCCGCCGAAACTTAATTAAACTCTCTCACTCCTCCCTAATAAAACCCATCGAGCTTTCACTCTCTGTCTCACTTGATAACAGAAAGCCTCTTTCTCTCTTTCTTACACAGTGAATATCCGTTTACCGGCTATCGCGACGACAATCGTAAGAACGGCACAAAGACGCGCCATACTGATATATATATATATACCTTCTACAGCTGCTGATTCTCTCGAGTCAAGTCGAGAGAGGGAGAGAACCGTGTCGCGCGAGGCGTCTTCGAGTTTCCGTTGAGACGACGACGACGACTGCAGTAGTATAAGAGGATGAGTATGTATACGGATGGGCGAAAGAGAGAGAGAGTCAAACAATGTGCTGACATAGTAGATTGGTTTAGCTCCGGCGAAGTTTGTTGTTAATATTCGAGTTGCGCGAGAGCTGCGATAAGTAATTTATTTAACTTAACTTTCGGATTCGTTTATATTGCACTTTGGTATAGTGCCCATTGTGGGTTCATGCTGACTGAATAAGTAACGAGTGGGTGTAATATATAGTTTTGCAGCGCGGCAACGCGAAATTGACTTCTTCCGAAAAAGTTTGAACCCACTTAAGAGGATGCTACGTTTTTTTGAAGTTAAAATTACTTTTTTGAGGAAAGTTGAAACAACTTTCGCCGGGGTTCCAGTTAAATCAACTCGCGAAAAAGTAATATCTTCTGCGCTTTATTATTTTTTTTTTTTTGTGAGGGTAAATATAGTATAGAAATGCTATTTTGATATATTTCAATAAAGACAAAAGCGTCAAGTACTCGATAAAGGTCTTGTAGAAAAAGACAGAGTAAAAAATGTAAAGTAAAAATAAAATCACTAATATTATTGACTTTGACGGTAATAATATATCATGCAAATCATAATTAAACAACGAATATAAAAACTGACTGTCTATAATTAAAAAAAAAAAAGTAAAAATATAGCTCTGATCGTAATATGACACAGTTGATCCACAGCTATCATACACGAATCACCTACCATCATATCCTTCAATTGCCAAAATATATTGATTAAACATTTTACAAATTCATTTTGTATATCTTGGCATAGATGCCGCACGTATATTTGCAATCCCCAACACCTCAAACAAACGCAGAACCGCCACTCCAAACAAACGAACGACCCAGATAAGCCCATCAATATTCCACCTTTTCAAAATCCAAATCCAAAACTCGTTCCCACCGCTCTATACAACAACAGCTCGGATTATCTCTCTTCTGCGTTAGGTCGACGTCAGCCAGCAGAAACTACTTTAAACTCGAAAATCACTTGTTCGCAACAGATCATAAACTCCCGGGTCTATATTTAGCGTGCGGAGCAGCGAGCAAGTGAGCCCGAGAGCATTAAGTAACTTCTTCTTCTTCTTCTTTCGCGAGCTACCTATATAACGCGGGGGCATATACGCGCGAGAAATGTTAATGCGCATCGACGAGCGCCTCTCTCGCTATTTACTGTATATATAACTTGACGTGCGGGTGTATAAACTTTTTCATTCGCTGCGTAATACGCACACGTGCTTTTGGTAGCGCGCGGTGTGGGCGCTTGACGTTACATTTTTGTAAGATATTGTACACGAAATGGCAAGAAGGTACTGTGGTGGTGGCTTACAAAGATACGCGAAACAGAAGAAATATATACAAATTGTTCTGTATTTTTTGAGAAAACTTTTACTAGATACGTCTTTTCTTACTGTATAAATCAAAGCTATATAAAATCTTGCTTCTTTTTTCGTTCAAGTACATCTATATTTAGAGCTAAAATAGAAACACTTCGCACATTTTCCAACAATGCGAGACACGCATCCTCCCTCAACGTTAGTATAATACGCACAATAGTCGTAAACTCCGCAGGATTAATTTACAAGGAGCGCACACACATATACTGACTCTGCGCATATATATATTGTGTATATTATTAACTCACGGGAAAGGCGCGCGACACATGCGCTCGAAAAAAAAATGGAAAAATAAATAGAAATATCGGATTATTGCTTCCGCTCTAAATAACCACGTAAAAATATATATCCGATGGATCACGTCGATAGAGCGCGACGCAACTCCTCGACGTTCGAGTATGCGTCTGTATAGGGATTCTGGTAAGATTATAAAAATATTGCGGCTCTTGGGATGAAGTTTTTGGTTCGTGATTATAGGTAAATTATAAAAATATGAATAACAAAATTTAATTCCCTATATTTTTCTCCGCGAGCGCGCGAACTTTTTACATAACGCGGTGCAGTCAATTCCCGACTAATTACAGCTATGTCTGAAAACAGTGAAATGCCGCAGTCGAGCCGCACTTCATCCAAAAGCCATCAAAGCCCGTTCAACATACAATGCAAAAGTCAGCACACACACACGTCGTCGTCGGGTTGGCAGAGCCTTTCGCGAACCTATTTTCAGCCGCGGCGACGTTCAATTAATGATTTTGGCAGCTGCGGCGCTTTTCACGTGCGCGCGTCAATTTTCGGCGACTATACGCTTTTGATTCGCTCTCTCCTCCCTTCTTTTTTATAACCACGCGTGCGGGGTCGTTAATTTTCATTAGTTTTTCGAGAGAGTGAGAGAGTCTAAAAGTGTCGTCGGCCCGCGGTTATTTTCGTCTATAGCCGCGCCGAAGTGTATATATCTTCGATACAGATAGTAAGAAAAAAGGAGGACCGCGGGCTCGTAAAGTAGACGAAAGAATATCATCTTCCGGAGCTTTTGCAGCGACTTTCGCGAAATGTAAATCCTCGTGTCGCTCGTAAATATTATCACAGATATATTCTATTTTCTTAGGCGCGCGTGACTGACACACGCCGGTGGCCCCTCGTTATGTGACTTGATTGCGTAATTTTTCTAAAGTGTGTGTATATATATATATATATATATATATATATACACACGAAAGCTCGTTAAAGAGTTTATGTAATAATATTATTAGAGCGCGCGTGCGCGTGTTGCTGTTTTAATAATAAACGTAAGTATTCAATATTCGAAAAATGTTTCGCTGTGCAATCAATTTCACATTCTGGAATAACTATGCTAAACTATGCGAAACTGTGCCAAACTGTGTATAATAATGAACGGTACACGCGCGGCGATCTCTATAAAATACCTTAATTGCGCTAACACTTTGTCATAATTAATACACTTTCTGCGCCGCGCAAATTGATATACTTTCAATAAAAAAGTGTATAATTATGAAATTATATACCTAAAGATTATTCCATCAGTGAATATCCACTAATTCTACGGTGAAGCAATTTTCACTAATGTTTAATGCGGTTTTTTCACTAATTCAACTTTAGAGAAGTATATCTAAAAATTCAATTCAAACACGCGTCTCAAATTAATTGTCTACATCACACGCGCTTTTCTCGACAAATTACCGTTAACTTCAAATTAAAAGCTCTCCGCAGAAAATTATACATCACCTGCACGCCCGCTCCATAAACTTTGCATTGGTATAAGTAAGTGTCTATTTCAGTCACCAAAGTAAAAAAAAAGAAGCACAGTCCCAATCAATCGGGCAAACCGCGCCCACGCTCGCATTCGCGTCTCCTTTCCTCCTTCTCCGGCCGCCTAACCTTGTTACCCTCTCGTGGTCCCTCGCGAGGGCTTGACCCGGTTACCTCCTCCACCTCCACCGTCATCGTATGTATACATGTATATATATATACACGTATACGCGGAAAGAGGGAAAACGGATGAAAATGCGATTCAGCGATTAACGGGGCTTAACCTACATTTTCGCAGCGGCGACGCTGGCCGTCGTTTTTTTTCTCTGTCTCTCTGTGTGGGTTTCAATTAGCCATAGTGTGGAGAGGGGACAATTGCCGAGACGTATACACGTGCGAGCCATGGTTCTCTTGTCAAAATGTTAATTCGCCAGAGGGAACTTGACCCCGTTGAGTGTAGAGTGTATGCCGGGTGCGAAGTTGGAAAAATAAGATAGCTGCGCGCGTATATTTGAAAAAAATATATTTTTTTACGTTTATCTGTACTGGTACTTATATATATATATCCCTGTGTTAAAGGAGGTCAAAGTTTTTTTAATTCGTATTTTGATTACGTTGTCCCGGTGTGAGCTGGTTGATACCGACTATATACACCTTTCTTTTGTATTAAATTTTTTAAAAGGCTGAACTATAACTACGCCTTTAAGGATTATCTGGTAAAGGTACTCCGAAACTCCGTAATTATTCACGTCACTTTGCATTACTCTAGTTTTAAATTCAACTGTACAATATATAATCGTCGGCATCATAGAAAAGCCAAAAAAAGGCCTATCCTTCGCATCCGGCACAGCGCAAACAATACACATAGCAACACAGAAACGCTCCAGTCAGCGTTCACGCGAAATCCATCTCCTCTCATACATAGACACAAAAAAAAACCTCCTCCTCCTCCTCCTTCGAAAAGAAAAGTCACGCTACACAGAGAGCTACTGGTATACGATCGATACACGTGGTATGTATATACCTATTGTACACACACACACACACGAGCGATGCGCGCGCGTTGATTGATAAGGCGCGGCTCTCTCTGTATATATGTGTGAGAGCACACGCTCAAAATAGCTCGCTCGCTCGCTCGCGCACGTACATAAGTACGATAAAAGGCTTCCTTCTGAATTAATGCCGCCGCCGCCGTCGAATTTCGACGACTGGAAGCAACGTCCGTGCTATGGGCGTGACTTGGGAGCCAAGCGTCATGTGTATAGTTGCGCGATTAGCGCACGTGGAGGATATAATATTCAATGATTGATTGGCGTACCTTCGAGTGCTAATTTCTTCGTTGGTGGATGGGAGAAGGGTTGTAAAGTGGGTCGGCAAATGATTCGTCAAAAGTTAAAGGTACGCGACTGGTACAGTGATGTGGTGAAAATTTTATCGCGAGAGCTGCGAGTAATGAACTCTAGCTCAGCGCCCGAGCTAACTTTATATATAACGCGAGAGTAATTTACATCGGAGTAGTGGCCGACTTTTCATTGCTTATATACATTTCAATATAATCAAGCTACATATATACGGATGCAGGCAGCAGCAGCAGCGACATAGTCGAAACCTTATTTACCATATATGACATAGTCGCGGCCGGCGACATTTTTATTCCACAATAAACTTAATTAGTCGCGGCCGCGCGCTCGGTATATATAAAAGTCAACTCTCGCAGCGTACACACACAGTCTTATCTCTCCTCGTAACAAAATGTTTTCATCAGTAAACATAAGCGTGTATATAGGTATATATATATATATATATCTCGCGTGTATCCTGTTACACACGAGCGTATAATTTTACTCTTTCTCGGTAGTTCTATTTAAACGCGAGCTAGCGAGCTGCAGCAGCAGCGCTCTGGAACTTCAACTTGACTTTTAGGCGGCGTGGCGCGATACTATTCTGCAATTAGGTCGTATACTCCTCCCTTGGGCTCCTGCAGCTTATGCAAAGCGTGAGAGGATTTTTCTGGGAGATTTTCGTTGTTTTGTTCGGCGATGCGCGTGACTTTGAATTGCGCAAATAAGCGATTTCTTTGTTGTGCGTTGCACTGACGGCTGTATTTCAGAAAAATTCGCGAGTTCAAACAATGACACATAATTGCGCGTCTGCGGAATTCGCTGTGTTATATTTGCTATAAGACACACATTTGTTTATCGTGGCGTTTGCGCTTTTCATGGAGATTACATATACTTGCGAGGGTATTGTATATGTATTAATCAGAGAACTGCACTCATGGAATTCTGCTGAAATATATCTGCGACTCGGTATTATTATATATAAGCTTTGTAAGGAGTTACTGCTTTTTTCACTGTACACTGTGAACTTTAATTTTCTTTGGCTTCATACCTTGTTTAGTATCAAATTTAATGCAACATATATTCCTGAGCTGCAGTGAATGCAACTTTATTTAACATTTCCATCGTCGCTTCCTTCCTGCTTTCATATTTAAAACAGACCATATCCCTAGCCATAGCACTACACCTACTGCACGTATATATATATAATTCATTTCATACCTCACGTAACGTATCAATCCCAACCCCTTAACAAATCACTTCCTCTCCTCTCTAACGAAAATATTTATGCGATTATCACGCGGGGGTATATAATCCGCGAGCCGCGCGATCGCATCGAAGGGCGCCGGACGCAGCAGCAACCAACGCGGAAAAGTTTATTTCGAGAAAATCGATCGCGAGCGCGGAGGAAGTAGGGAGAGAGAAGAGATTATTTCGCGCCGCGGCCGCGTAGTAACCCTCCGCACGGACTGAAATTGATTTTCGAGTTTCGGTACATAGTTGCAATGCTGTCAGCCCCTTCCCAAACAAAAAACATTCATCCCCAATCCTCGAAACTACTCAAAACCCCAGACACGCATCATTGCGCCGTAGGCCAGTACCTAGAGTCGCGCTTCAAAAGCCGATCGCGTCCCACGCGTTCGCATAATAACTCGGTTATATACGATTATGTGTGTGCCTTCTATACCTTACACTCGCGCGCTAATCGACACATATACAGTGCCTGAGGCATCCGATAAGTTTATCCCTCTCTGTCTCTCGACGCCCCCGAAAAAGCTAGTACAGGCTCGTGATGGTTATTGATGCGTCGGTGTGTGTGCGGAGGCGCCGGTTGAATCGATAGTATAGTGAAGATTGTTTTTCTTTTTTTCTGAGGTACGCGTGCGGTGAATGTAGGTCAGTCGTTGCGGTCTAAGGGATTTCGGAGTCGTTTGCACTTGTTGAAGTGTTTGTGATGTTTCAGTAAAAATGGCACGTGATGCGGTGCGTGTCGCATGTTTGGTTCGATAACATATATCCAATTGCAAAAAGTTGATAAAATCGAGAAGAAGAAACTTCGATCGTAATAGTCCTTCCTTAAACGACTCACCGAAACGTTTGTTTTTCCATCTGGTTCTCTCGTTCGCCGAAATAACAAACTCCCACTGTTTATAATCATTTCTCAAGCACCGAAACTGGCTCATTGTTCTCAATTTTACGATCTTCAAAAGTTATCCAGAACCAAGCTCGTATACATACATTTATAATTTCGCTCAGAACTATACCAGAACACATTTATCTCAGGATTCTCTACTATACTCTCCATTCACCCCGAATACCTAGACCAGCAATTACTCACCTTCACTTACCTGCGCCCCCGCTAATCCTTCGGCATCACCGTTACAGCACAGCGGTTCGAAAAAAAGTAGTACAACCCTCGTAAAAGAAAGGGCCGGACGACTGATTTTTCGACATCGGAAACCGATAAGCAGTCGAACGAACGAACGCACACACACTAATGAAGGGGCTAAAAATACACGGAAGCCTAATCTTGCGTTTCATCGGGGGGAAAAGAATAATGGGAGGAAGCGAATCGATTGCAAGCGGGTGAAAGACCGGTGACACGACGCGGTGCTTTAAACGTGGGTTTCATTTCTGGGCCCGAGGTGAGATCGTATATGGTTCGAAAACGAGGGTAGAGTGTTTGGGGAGGAGGGAAAAAATATTTTAATGTGTGTTGATTTTCGTGTGTGGGATGTGTCCAAATTTGCTTGATTTATTCAGGATTAATGCTATTGTTACACGGTATTTTCGTTAGCCTACTTTACATACATTATCCGCAAGTGTTGTTGGTTTATTTTAATTGCAAAGTTTTAAGCTGTATATATTGAAACCTTAAAATTCAATTATTACGATACACGCACACGATAACCCGAGTTCTAGCCACCTTATCTCAACACATAAAAATTTCGTCAGCGCGCGTTTATTGCCTCTATAAGCCTATTGATTACCGTCCTATCGATCGCTACAAACAAACAAAATACCGATCGAGAGTTCCTTAACCGTCGATCACATCGATACTCTCTTCTCATCCACACCCCTATAATATCTATCTAACTCTTTACCGCAAGCATACATCCCCTTCCGCAAAAATCAATCGATCATCGATTACCTTCCTCCAAAAAAAATCCTCTTCCCCTTCCCTCTACACACATTCCCGCGAAATCAATACCCGAAAACGCTGAATTACAGCGCGGCGGCTGCCGCCCCCCATGCCGCAGTAGCGCTCTCCGCGCGTATAAATCAATGGAGCGACGGCGGCGGCGGCGGCGGCGGCGGCGGTGGGGTTCTCTCCGCTGCTCCGCCATTTTGAGGCGAGTTTTTGCCGGCGGCACGCGAGTGATTTATAAGAGAGGAGGGAAAGTGAGTACGCGAGCGAACGAAGCAGCAGCGGGTGTAGGTATATACTTTTTCACGGAAAGTGAAAGTGAGAGAGCGGCTGGTAGGGATTTTTTTTAAAGGGCGGAGGGAGGTAGGCTTTTCGTGGTGTATATTGTGGAGCGTTAATATAAGCGCATCTGTCGGATTTTTATAAGGTGCTCGTGGGGTTATTGTTGTCGAAATATTGTAGCGGTGTTGTGTAAACAATTTTTTCGTATTATTTTTCTTTTTATGCTTCTTTTGACCTTTTAAAGAGACTCGAGAATTATATAAGGTGATTCGGTGACCTTAATACGAATTTTTTGTAGGTTTCCGCAGGCATGTTCAGAAAAAAAATTACAAATATGTAGACACAAAAAATAGTAAATCTTTTATATATGGAGAAGAAAAAATGGAGGGCGTAATAAAAGTGATATGGACGTCGTACGATCGTTTCGACTAGGCTTCGTTGGTGTAGTTAATTTGATACAGAAAAGTTTTTTTAAATTGACAGAAATGTATATTAAAGCACAATCTATCTTCTAATCGAACAAAAACATTTCAAACACGTCTCCAAAAATAAAAAGATAGCTCTGCTAATAGTAGATAAATTTAAAAAATGGTCAACACTTAGCGTGTATATATACTATACGATCTTTCTTGCAAATTAATTCTCTTGTAAACAAGTGAAAATCATTGATAATTTAGAAGTAATATTCTTAACATTTTTTAAACTATACTTGTATGTCTAATTAATTAAGCTTTCTCATAAACTGGAGCCGAGCAAATTCTGTGTAAAGCCGAATATCATCCGGATCATCGAATTACGTCTTACTAGTAGATACAGTACTGACCTAATCAGACACACATTTCTATGACTTCCACATTATTCTAATTTTACACGTGAATTAAATTGATAAAAATATACCCACCGCCGCCGCTTATAGAAAATGTAAATTAATTCCCCTACTCTTATTACACGGAAGCGCAGCGTTTAAGCAGAAATCGATCAGAACCTATAATGTCTCACTACACTCCGCCTGTATCTACTTACACTTAATAACTATTATTCGCCTCTCATCATCGGCCAACTAAACATATACCCGCCCTCACTTAGCAAGATCAAACGTTTTCATATATTACACCAACAACCTGAAAATCTAAAATCCCGCATACTCTACACATAAAAGAACTATATGTTTCGTCACGGTCTCGTTACGATATACACACTATATCGTACGTTTAACCACCTGTGATTTACGGCGCGTCGTAAATTAAAAAATAAATCGACTCTCTGCCCCGCGTTATCGCGTTGCTCCGAGGCGCGTATTAAGTGTATTATCGGGAAAAATCAAGGCTTATGTGAGAAATGAAAATATACAGGTCAGATGTATAATTCTGTTTTGCTGGCTGTGCGCTTGCGGTGAGTCAGCCGCGTGTGTCTTTGTTTCCGGAAATTTTTTGCCCGGATCAATAATATTGAGAGGCATTGTTTCGGTCGAGCGACGCTGCCGTATTGATATACATATACGTATGCCAAATATCGTTGAGATTTTCAGGCTCTTTTTCATGCTAAATGGAGCAAACGAATGAGCTATACTACAGTGATTGATCGACAGATGCTTGTGCTATCATCGAATTTTCTCGTACAAGCAAGTGTGATGTTTATTTGTGCTACAATGAATGTGTGTCTACTATATGTATACCTGCACGGCCAGAGAGTAACACAAAACTAATCTCTCACAAAAAGCACAACGGCTGCAGGAGCAAATTGATTTATAATTCGAGTCGTTACGGACAGTTAGCGCATATAAGAGCATGACTTATGTATCTCCCCTACACCTTTCCTCGACATCATTATACGCCACTTAATAAAACCACCTTCTTATGTATATATATTTCTCGCCAATCATACTTATTTACACGCTTCACCTACGTCCTCCCCTCAAACTCGGCAACCCATATAACCGAGCTATTATATCACGTGCAGTGCCTATTATAACCACAAGCGTGCACGTATATACACCTACCGAAAAAAAGCCTCGTCGAGAGAAAAATCGGCAGCGGCAGCGCATGAGCGACGTGCGCGGCGAGGCGCCGAACGACTGGCCTGGATATATCCGCTAATAATAGTTTCGAAATTACGAAAGAGAGATGCATGCGGCAGTGGCAGCAGCAGCGACGATGACGAAACGGCGACGGCAGATCCAGACATTCCAATTCTGCTGCAGCTGACATCTTCTTCTTCTTCTTTTCTTCTTCGCCGCTCTGACTGGGTCGCGCGGAATTTCTCATGCAGATGAGGCGGAAAAGTCCCCAGCCGGGGATCTGCTCTGTGTATAGATATATACACGAGAGGTTGAGGTGTAATTGGAAATAGATTTATTATCTTCGCCGGAGCGGGGGACGTTTGTGTGTGCGTATATTCGTTGTAAATAAATGAAACGAGTAGTATCGAGCCGAGTAGTTGTGTGTGTGTGTATACACACGCGGCGCCTTCGAAGTAAATAAAGAAAATGAGGTACCTGCACAGTAGATGAATATATATGCGTAATAAGTGCCAGATTGGAAATTTACGGTATAGGAAAAACAAACATGTATACGAGTGAGAAGTGCAATATTTTTACGAAATCCAAAAAAATATATGCTCTTTGTATTATAAAAAAACTTTTGCATATCGCGAAAATACAGCGTATTGTTGTTTACTTTGAGATATAGAGTGAAAGCTGAAAGGAAAATTAACGTCGACGTTAGAACAAAAGTTCCAACTCCGAGCGGATAGAATCTACGCAAATATTTTTACATTCTTTCGGGATAAAAAAACTCTCGTCTACGCGCAGCTGAATAAACAATTTTCTAATCACACGTTGACAAAAAAAAAACTCGTACATGTGCGTCAATTGTGCAAAATTTATGCTTTATGTGTGGCCCGCCGCGTGAGTTGTTTAGACGTATATAATGTGCGTATCATTTCGGTTCGGCGAATTTCTTTATCGCCTTTACTTTCTTTTACGAATGGTATACGTGTGAAGTACAGAACAATATTCGGCGCGGGTGAAAAAGAAAATAAAAAAGGCTTTAAAAATCAAATGGCGTACTGTGCTCTCTATGAGCAAATAAAATTGTACATATAGGAACGATAATATACGCCGCCGTGTATGTGGATTATTACTATGCGTGTGTACCACATCAAAGTATAAAACGTGTACATGAGAGTTTCCTTCGGTTATGCACTCGGTGTATGTGTATGTGTGTGTGTTCAATAGCAACAAAATAAAATGAATTAATAATATATCCTTTTAACATTGATAAGTTAATTTGCGTTTATTGTCATATTTACAAAAGTATCTTGGTACAATTACATTGAAAGCCAATAAAGTACGAGTGTTGTTCTGTATCTCTCTTTTTTATTTTCTTTTATAAAACTAAAACGTTGTTTTTTGGATTAAAGTATATAATACTGCTTAGCATCGATTTCTTCATTATTTTATTATTTCTTTTTTTTTTGCTTCTTTCTTTACAAGCGATTGCACGTTTTATTCGGGGATATATATATATACGTACTCGTCATATATCGGGACTCGAAGTAAAAATTCCTGCGTATTTATCAAGGGGGATTCATTGGTTCTCTCCTCCTGCGGACGACCGTCACGTTGTCTTCTGTGAGTGTATGTATATGTGTCTCCGCGATTGAGAAGTTACAAAAAAATCACGTACAAAAATCAAGAATGATGTGTGTGTACTCGGCTAAAATCAAAGGAAACTATCGTCGAAAATCAAATCAAAACGAAAAGATATAATTATTATGTGTATGTGTGTATGTGTATCAAGAGATATATCTCAAGCAAATTTGGGTTTTCCAGTGTATAGAAACGAAAGAAAAAAGAATGAAAGAACAAATTGCTGTTGATTTTTTTTTGTACACTTATTTTATCATATATTTCTGCCTCTTTTTTGTTATCATTAGTTAAATATCGTTTAACATCATTCTATATACAACATGATTAATTATTCCTCCGTTACAGACTAGTACAAAATGAACAAAGATCGATACGATATATATATAAACGTCGAACGAAAAAAACGTGGAAAACCCAATTCGTCTTTTTTCGCTCTTTTCTTCAACTCTTTCGCTCTCACACACTTTTCTCTTTCTCACACTCTTCTCTCTCTCACTTTTCTCGCTCTCTCACTCTCGTTCTCGCTCTTTCTCTCCGGCGACGCTAATAAAAGATAAATAAAAAAACAAATGTAACAGGAGAATCGAAGTATATATCATAATGTACACATCTATACGAAAGAGCGAGCGAACAAAATGTGTTTCTTCTTTCCTCTCTTTAAAAACGAAAAAAAATAATAATAATAATAATAATAATAAGAACAACAAGTCGCACAGCGAGAGTCGAGACGCTCATCATCGAAACCGTGTGTGTGTGTGTATGTGATATACGTGGAGTGTGTGAGAATATATACGTGCGTCGGTATTTTTCAGAATATGCGCGCGTTCTCGTTCGCGCGAAAATAAACTCTCGCAAAATAGATACGCGCGCTCCGCTCTCCGCTCTTCCTTTTTTCGGCCGCGAAAAACTCTAAAATTAAACCCTCGATGTGTCCCTCTCTTACACACACACACACACCCACGGTCTCTATTTTTCTTTTCACCATCTTTTCCTCCCGCTTCTCGTATTTATATAACACGCGTGTGTGTATATGTATGTAAAGTTTTCGGAAGAGACACACACACACACACGATCGGAGCTTCGGTTACAATGATTCTTCGTTCGTTCGCGAGATTTCGCTCCTCGGGGCGTATATAACAATAATGTATAAGAGACGCGCGGAGAATATATATATCCGAAGTCGGCGACGTTCTCCTCCTCTTTTTTTTATCATCCTCGCTGATATTCCGCCCTTCGAGACACACGTACGCATAATACACGAGACCGCCGCCAACTTAAAAACCTATATATATATAGATACGTTTACAAAGTATAATTAAAAAAAAAAGAAGAAAAAAAATTGAAGAGAAATAAAAAGAGATTCTGAAGAGTCGAGCGTGTATACGCGAGGCGACGCGAGAGAGAGACTCTCTTCCTCTCTCTTATCTGCCGCGGGCGGACGCGTGCCCGAAATCGTCCACAGGAAGCGAGGAATTCTCACTCTCACTCGTACTCGCGTATGTGCACGTGTTGTTTCTTTTTTTTTGTCACAGAATGGAAGCCTGCGCTGCGCTGCTATTTGCATATTTACGATAAGTCTCCTAGAGTTTGAATTTGTAATTCTCTCTATCTATACGTCTCTCTCTCTCTCTCTCTCTCTCTCTCTCTTACTCTCTCGCGTGTACGCGCGTGCGCTCTTTGCTCATTTTGGAAAACCGTCGCTCGCTCGAGAAAGAACAAAGTTAAAATGATCCGCGCTCGATCTATCTATCGTGTGTTTCATGCATTGGCGTAAGTACTTGAAATTCTGCGTTGTTGTTTTTTTCCCTGCTATGCGCTGCGCTGCGCGTGCCGTGCTTTTTATACGAGCCAGAATATTTTGCAATGGAAACACAACTATAAGATAGCGTTAGGATAAAAAGCACGGAACGAAAAAATTCGCGAGCGAGAGAGAGAGAGAGAGAGAGTGAGAGAGTACACACAGCGTGTGTGTCCATTCTAAAACGAATGAAATTCGCCGCCGTCGCGACATATTCTGCGCGAGCAAGCAAGCGAGGAGAGACAGACGTACGACGAGTCCGAGAAACTCTTTTTAATCGAGCCGATGATTGAGCTCAATTCCCAATTGAGTTGTGCGCGCGCTCTCCTCCTCGTCCCGGGCCTTGAGCACCGCTGCTACTGCTCTCGCAGGCCTCATGCGTACGCACGCGAAATTGAAATGTACGAACGTCGACGACGACGACGAAAAAAGAAGGAAGAAAAAAAACATACGCACGCGGGGCGAGATTCTTTCTCTATAACACAACGCGTGCGCCCTCGCATCTCTATGTACACTACGTGTGTGTACGATAGAGTGCGGGAGAAAAGAATGGCCTCGCGCCGCGTCCTTATCAAGGATAATTCGGCGCCGAAAGTCTCTCTCTCTCGTTTGCTTGCGTCAAGGGACGCGCGACGGCGACATGTATGTATGTGTATGTGTGTCTAAGCGTATGTGTGTACACGATTCGACTCCGCTAAAAAAGGAACTCGCGCGCGGCTGACCTTGAAGTAGGGAGGAAAACTAAGATAAAAGATTCGTCGCTCTCTTATTATTGCACCGCAAACGCGACATATCCGAGGATATATATACTCGAAGAACTGCGGTACTATATTTACGTTAAAAGCTTAATATAATAATAATGAAAAGGAACCGACGCGTTAAAAATTCAAAATAAAGAAAAAGTAAAATCTACGGCGAGCAGAGCGATATCCGCGCGCGTATATAATATACAAGTAGGTACCGCAATTTTTCAAATACCCTGCGCTTTCACTACACGTTGAATTCTTTTTTTTTTTTTACGTAACCCTCCCGAGACAGTATAGGGAGAGCCCACACACGTATACACCTACATACACATACACAGCACGTGTATAGCGAGCGACCAAAAAGGGGAAAGCCCGTGACGCAAGATCTCGAATTCGCGAAGGTAAGCGTTTGCGAGTGAGAGGGAGACGCACTTATGTAGGCGCGCCCGAAATACACGCGCGCGCAGCTTTTCCTCTCTATATAGGTATAATATACTTCTGCCGAAGCCAAGTGTATCTGCACGGAAAATATATACGTCTTTTTGTGTGTAGGGGGATGTATGTTTAAAGCGCGTAACGCACGACCTGAGCGTTAGCCCGCACTCTCCGCGCTGAATCGATAATAATATAGAAAAATACCTCCGAAAGGAAAAAACGTCGACGCGTTCATATATATATATATATATATATGTTCGTATCTTGTATATTGCAGTTGTTTCTGATGAGCACAATGAAAGACGCACTGCACACATCGTAGCTCCTCTTTCTCTCTCTCGACTCGGTGCGCGTGTTTCATGTATACATATATATATTCGTATCATCGTACGTGTATGTACTACGTGTTATATACCCGTCTTCTCGCTTTTTTTTTCTTTGCGTGCGTCCGTCGCGACGCGGAGAAAAGGTCGAGCTTTACACGCTATATACGTAATGTGTGTGAGTATGTATACGTGAGCGTGTGGCGATATAACGTATACGGTCGATATACTTTTCGAAATTTTTGTCAGTCTGCGCGGTATGTATGTGTATATATATGTATGTGGAGCATCTGGAGTCTGGACCCTTGTGTTTTCTCTTCGCGCATTCTCGCTTCTTTTTTTTTTTTCTTTACTCTATATATTCGTACTCACTCTCTCTCTCATCCCTCCGGGGAAACGGAAAAAAAATATGTAACGAAATGGTGTTTGTCTCGCTCTCCTCGCTCTTTTACTCTCTCTCTCTCACACACACATGCATGCATACACGCACTCTCTCATTCTCTTGCACATTCACGATTGGTAATTATGTGTATGTCATCACAAGCACTCGCTCTCAGACCGAAGAAGTAGAAGAGTTGCTCTGTTGCTGCTGCTACTACTGATGCTGCTGCTGCTGCTGTTGTTGTCTCTGATGGTGACTCCGATGATAATGGCTGCATTCCCCACTGGCTTGGCTCTTGCTGAACACTCGATTAAGACATTCATCCCTCTCTTGATGTGTGGCGTAGAAACAATGGTAATAGTAGTGGTAGTAGTAGTAGTGGCATGCGTCTCGCACTTTTATTTATTTCCTCTTTTTTTTTTTTTTTTTTTTTTACATTACAACCACCATTACGCATATTTTGCTTATCTTCGCTCACTTTCACTCATACAAAAACTGCACAAACAAAATTTATGACGACAAACACTTGTATTCTCTCTTCTTCGACCTCCTCTTCTGACTCCACTTGTGCTAATATATCCTCAAAGCACAGCATACTCTCTTTCTCTCTCTTTCTTTCTCTTAATCTTTTTCATATTTTTTTTTTGTTTTATATTATTTGGTTTTGTACACGGCAACTGAAAAAAAGAAAAGAGGATTCACGTAAGTGTAACTGTTCATACGACGACGAAAGTCGTTTTTTTTGCTCATTTTATCATCATATTTATATCTTCATCATTTTTGTTAACAACAAGCAAGTCCATAATCGGCAACAAGAATACTAAGAGTCCATAGGAATTCATTTCATATTTCCACACTTCACCTTCTTCTCTCTTCCTTCAATCCTTTCACAATTCAATTCCACTTCTCGCCTCCTTGCAACATTTAAGCTTTACCCAGGGGTTGCCTAAAAAGGGTTGTTGTGGGGGAGGGTGTGAAACAGAACACAACCTAGGAGAATGTTAACAGTCCCTCGTCGTCGATGAAGAATCACTGGGTGAGTGGGATATTTATTACTTCTTCTCTCCTAGGTCTCTTCGAGGTGCTAAGGATTCCCGAAGCAGTTACCAGGACATCCTTTGTACCACAGCTCCTCAATGGGTCCAGCTGGCAGCTAAAAATCGCTTTTAACCATATGATCTGTGAACCCTTCAGAACTCAGCAAACTCCTTGGCGCACTTCTCTGTTGACGAGATTCTCAATGCCTCCTCTTCGTAGTCATCAAAGTTGCTAGTGTCACCAGGACCCTTGCACCTGGGTATGAAGGGTGCCTCAATTCGCTTCTGGAAGACTGCAATCCAGTCAGTGCTGGCAAACCACTTGTGTCCCTTGATGTCGTTGACTCCAGCCTTCAGGTTACCAAACCTCTTGGTCAAATCCACCTGCAGAAGGCTGCGCAGCAGATCCTTCAGCTCTGATCCAAAGTGTGAGGGAAACCGCACCTTCCCACTGACAATCTTTTCGTATATCTGTATGGGCTGGTCAGCGAAGAATGGGGGATAGCCAGCTGCCATTTCATAGACCAGGACACCCAGGGCCCACCAGTCCACTGCCTTGTTATAGCCCTTGCTCAGAATGATTTCTGGAGCAAGGTACTCGGGTGTTCCGCAGAGAGTCCACGTTCTGCCCTTGACTCTCTTGGCAAAGCCAAAGTCTGTGACCTTGAGGTAGCCCTGTGAGTCAATCAGCAGATTCTCGGGCTTCAAATCTCTGTAGATGAGATCGAGGTAGTGCAGGTACTCAAACGCCAGTACAATCTGCGCTGCATAGAATCTGGAGTGAGGCTCTGAGAACCTGCCCACCTTCCTCAAGTGACTGAACATTTCACCACCGGGCACATACTCCAGCACCATGTAGAGATTCGAGTTGTCCTTGAAGTGATAGCGCAAAGAGACAAGGAAGGGGAAGTTTATCGCCTGCAGGATCCTCTTCTCGTTCAGCGTATGCTCCACCTGCTTGAGCTTGACGACCTTCTGCTTGTCCAGAATCTTCATTGCAAAGTACTCCTTAGTGGGTTTGTGCTGGACTATCATGACTCGTCCGAAGGATCCCGTGCCCAGGGTCTTGATCCTGTCGAAGTCCTCGAGGGCGGCGGTGTTGGTTGGGTTCTTCTTCCATTTCTCCTCGAACTCTTCCTTGGCCTGCTCAAGAAACTCCTTGACGCTCTCCGCGGCGTCCACCTTCTTGTTCGAGCTCGTGGCATTGTTGCCCATCTTCGAGCCGCTACTACCGCTGCTGCTGCTACCGGAGCCACTGCCTGCCAGGGCCCCACGGATATCGAGTTTTCTCAGAATTTCGACGGCTTAACGGTGAACCCGGGCCGTCTGGCGAATACTCAGCTCTCAGCGAGCTCTGTGCTCTGCTGCTGCTGCTTTTTCTTCGTCGTCTTCTCTCTATCACTCGCGCTGCTGCTCACTTCTATCCTTCTCCCACGGCTTCTCGGACTCCTCGTGCGCGCGGACTGCGCCGACGACGGGGCGCTGCTGCGACGAGAGTAGAAGAAGTAGGTCAACGTCGTGGCTGCTGCTCCGCGCCTGCCATCATCTTCTCCTGGACGAGCTTACTCGTGCGTCTACTCTGTCCCTCTCTTTCTCTCTTCTTCTCTCACTCCGCAACTCGCTCGTGTCCGTATATACGTGTATGTATATATCTATGTATACGAGCGCGTATATATATATGTATGTATATATATGTCCCTCTCGCGGGCACGCGCTCTGTCTCTGTCTTACACACGCACACACACACTTGGGCACTGGCGCGCTCGCGCTCTCTCAAGGACGACGTCAGCCAGACGGAAAAAACACCTCCTCGATCGATTCTCTCTCTCGCGCGCGCTCTCTCTCTTTCTCCCCTCTCTTTCTCTGTCTATCTCTATCTGTCTCTCCTTCGGTCTCCTCTGTGCACACGAAGGAATTAATAATAATTTCACGCGCGCGCACTCACGCACACAGTGCCGTGTGCCACCTCCTCCGCTGCCACCTCGCCACCACTGTCTCGCTCTACGACAACGTCGTCGTCGTCGTTATTGCCGTCGTCTTGCGAGCAGCGGAGCCAGTGGCATGGGCAGCACAGCAGCAGTAGCAGCAGCACACACAGTGGTCGATGACGTCTCTGGCCCCCGCGCGCGCGCACGCGTGAGCAGCAGAGCCCCGCGCGTTATATGGCACACACAGGAGAGAGGAGAGCAGAGTATATACACACACTCACTCGACTCTACAGCACACACAGACCACACACGGAGAGACACTTGTCGTTATGTGTGTATACACTTTGGAGCAGTAGTAGTAGCGTATATATAGCGATGGATATATTGTATATATCGAGGGCGTCGAAGAACAAAATGCGTCTCTCTTTCTCTATCCCGGACTCATCGACGCGCACCACGCACGCACACACACGCCGCGCGTTCCTCGTTCCTCTTTGCGCGCCCTGGCACTTCTCTCTCTCTCTCTGTCCGTCCCTCTCTTTCCTCTCTTCTTTCTCGGTCGACGTCGGTGACGTGCGCGCGGCGACGACGCGTCGGTGACGGGCTCTCTGCGGAGACTAGCGCCCGAGAGCCTGGCTTCTGCTGCTGCTCTCACTCTCTCTCTTGCGCGCGCCGCCTCTCGCGCTATGCGGCGCCGCGCGGCGACGGCGCAGACGACGTGTCGGTCGTCGCGCTGCTGCTGCTGATTCTGTGCCGCGGCTTAGAACTTGCCGCATCCATATAACGGTATAGCTTGCCGATGATATTTGCTTCAGTGTGGTAGTAATGGTTTCTGAAGGCCTTTCAAGGGAGAGGAAGCTGAAGGCTCTTTTTGGGGGTCGCGTGATAGCGAGATTTTGAGGAATGTCGAAGAGTGTAGCAGAAGGTGGACGGGAGGTGCTGCCCGCGAGACGCGGCGGTTCGGTGAACTACGCGGAGACGGGTCAGGAACCGAGGGTCGACTTGTAATGGCATTTTTTAAGTACCGCCGCCGATCCGACAAGTACTTATAGTAATGGTCAATATGTATGACAATTTGACGGCGAATGGCGATGAAGGTCTTCACTCCTATAATGATGAAAACCCTTTTTCAACTTGAAATTTGGAAAATTTATTTACCTCAGGACTTCATTATAGAAAAGGCTTAGAAAGGTATTCTTCAGCGACAGAAATAAAAAAAAACCCGTCCGATGTCCCTCGTGGCCAAGTAGAAAAATCCTGGGCACCGTCGGCCTGGCGAGGACGACAGTTCGGAGTCCAGCCGCTTTGTGGCCGATCGATAACGAGAGAGTTCTCGAGTCTACCGAGAGATCGAGCCACGGGTACCGTCGTCCGGGCGATCTGACGTCCTGGAGTTGATGAGGATTCACGAGAGATGGCGCACCGATGTTGAAGCCGTTGCTGCCCACTGTATGTAGTGTATTATTAGCCGCGATGATGATGATGATGACTTTGACGATCCGTGCAGAGAGCGAGTGTACAGCAATTTGGACGATGCACATTCGCAGAGTTATGATATGCCGCGTATTATTAATGCTTTTTTGAAAATGAAGAATTTATGAATTTTTATGATAATGCAGCATACGTGTATACAAAACTTGTAAAAATAATAGATACACGTCAAGTTCAACCCCTACAAAACGATTCACCTCGAAAGATCACCTCACAACCTCATATATATATACCTACCTACGTCCCGGAATTCCAGGGAACGCAAGGCGCGCGTCGCGGATTTCGTCGCGTTTTCTCACGCGCGCACGTGACGGTGCGCGGCGGCGGCAAGAGAGAACCGGTTTTTTTCGGGACTCTATATAGGTATAAGCGCGAAAGTCGACCTGAGCTAATACTCGGATTCCTCGCGGCGGGTCCGTTTGTTTTACCGCTGTCTAGGCCTATGTAGGTGCCTCAATGTGGTTGTTCTTGAGAAATGAGTAGGAATATATAAGTATGGCAGTTTATGCCTGTCGAATTAGTATATAGGTAGTATTATTGTCACCGATTCACATTCATTCATATTTTTAAAGGTAGAATTGTACCATAGACACATCCGTAAGTATAATATTTTCATTGTTTTAATTACACACGATCGCCATAGATTGGATTTTAATAAAATCGAAATACCTGCGGTGTGCAGCGATGCCTCATAACACACAGAGGCAGTAATACGACTCCCACTAATGGTGACTGGACCCCCAAGTAGATTATTGTTTTCATTCTATATTTATTATGGGAAATCAAGATCAACATCATTATCCACCTCTATAGCAAACTAATTCCCCGTTATTCGACTTTCCGACACCGTGAAAAAGGAGCGTCGTCGTCGGGGTGTATATGTGAGAGCATCGGAGAGAAAAAGCTCCCGAGTGAGGAGAGTCGCGAAAGGAGGGCACGTACATATCGCTATTTATAATCGCCGGCAGAGAGCGACGACGACGGCGTATGTGCGCCGCACGAGTAATACACTCGATAGACCAAACACTCAGCGGCCCGTGCGATAATCCTTTTGCCATCGCCGCGCGCGATCAATCCCCCGTATATGAGGGTGTCTCTGTTTACACCTATACCCTTTGATACGACGAATTTCCCGCTATGCGCTTTTATTTTCTCCTACGATACGTTTACATCCTTTGCTGGGGGGAGGAAGTGGACTGTCAAATCGAGCATCGATGAAAATGGCAAGTATACGTGTATGTACGAGCAAAAGGAGAAAGTAAAAAGCTATGTAAGTATGTAAGTAAGGAGGGGAATGGAAAAAGCTGATACACGGCGTCGCGATGTGTAATATAATGGACCGAGAGACGTAATTACTTTCTCGTATATATAAACTATACGAGGGAAATATAGTGAGGATATTTTATCGATTTCGCAGAAAGAAACAAACAGTTATACCTGTACGTATATATTGTACAGTTGGACGAGACTTTGAGAACCCAGCGATAAATTAAATGACCGTGCGTGTATGTACATATCTTGTACGTACTGCGTACTGTACTGTGTACGTTATAATATCCCCGGCGACCGTGCAATAGTGCAGTTATAGTATATATAGAAATTCATTGGTAATATGCTGCTGCTTCGCTTTATAGACTCTAAAGCGGAGCGCGCAGTAAAAATTGTAATAATTAAATCATAAGAGCCTCCGGGAATCACCATCCTTGTTACCGTTTCAATAACTTTATTTAAGATGTCTATATACTGTAGCACTAAATTTGTTTAACTCCACTTTGTAATTTATTTCCGCGCTCGTTTCATATACACACAGCATCACAGCGTCGATTTCTAGTCAATTCTTTTCTCTGTTTATGGCTATACACGCGAAGAAAAAAATTCCCTACTCAAAATGATTACTATAAAGAAAAGTATATACTAAAAAAAATCGTCCAGCTTCGTACCAGGCATCAAAGCCCTCACGATCTGCTTCACCAGCGCATTCCTATTACCCCTATCTTCTCCGATTGGAAAACAACTCCACTCTCATCACTGCAACTCAACCCATCTTCTTCTCATCGTCCCTCCATCCTCTTATCACCTTATCACTTCCACGATAGCCTCCTAACATCCCCTCTCTACATTCCATACATCCCTTCTTCTCCGCGAATTTTTCCGGGCACACACACGCTATATATACCTATTCCCCCGCGGCGCGCACCACATATATATATATATCGATTATCTACGCGCCGGCCGGCCTCGCGTTGCCCATGCGGACGTATATAGTAGTCGATCGTTCGACAATGCATACTTCTTTTTTTTTTTCATCGAGAGAATTGGCAGTTGGAAGTCGCGCAGTTGTGACGTAACCGCGGTCCATTGTGTGTCGGGCCGTTGTCGACTCGTCGTATATTGTGTTATATTGAAAGGGGAGAACGAAAATATTATTGTCATATTATACGCTCTTTCCAGAAGTTGACATCGTCGGTATATTGAAAATGTTACTCCGCGTCAGTAGAACAATGCGAAACTCAGTCAGACCCCTCTGCTATTGTATGCCGGCCGACAATTACCCTCTTTGGTAGCAACTCACAGAATAATTAGCCTCTCGTCGCCGCGGCGAAGAACAAGAACTTAGCCGACAACCAAGGTACCTTCCTTTTCGCCCGCACCCTCTTTCATCCTCGGAGGCAAAAAAGCGGCGGCACTCATCTCGCGCAAACGCCAGCACACTCGACCTTCCGACTCGTCGCCTCTCTCTCTCTCTCTCTCTCTCTCTCTGTTCTCGCGAATGGAAAGTTACGCTAGAGCTATTTCTGCGCACTTGTGCTGCGCGCACTTCGTTACGCATTTGTATTTGCGTTTTCTTCTCTCTCGCTCGCTCTTTATAGGAGTCGTTACTCACCCTTTTGCGCGCGAAAGAGAAGGTCAAGCGCGAGTGCGTCCTCTTTCGACGGTTATTCTGATTTATGACCGCGCGCGCGAGCGAGATTAGGAGAGGAGTTAGTGGATAAGTACGCGTGGGTCGCTCGATCATTTGTATGTGTGCGGATTTTCGCGTATAAGGAAGAGAGGGAGAGAGAGAGAGAGAGAGAGAGAGAGAGCCTGAGTTGTGACTATATATACTTATTGAAAAAGTTTTAAGGTACTTTCTGTTGTTCCCGTTCTTGCGAAGTGCAAGAATAAAGCAGTGACAGAGTGTAGTCGTGAATATTATCAACGTGATGTCGATCGACGTAGTAAAATTTGGTTACACATGACAACAAGATAATATAGATTTGTTACATGTTGAACCTTGAATTCAATCACTTTTAGTAATTAATCTCTGTAATACCCACAGTTTCTATATTATACGAAAAGCTGTAATATATAGATTTACAATTTTTCAACAAACCGACGTAACTTATGCTACTCTCTATATCTATACTATAAAAATCACAGAACTAGGGGTCTGTAACCCATAGAAACTTTTTCTTACGATCGAAACGTCAAACTCTCCCCTCTTTAGACGCAACTATATGTACAAAACGTCACCTTAATAACACCGCGCACCGAGTCGCAATTAACTGTCTCCCATCTAACGCCCCCCGCGCTAACGGTTTCCCCGGCCGGCTCGCCACCCGTGAACCGTGACGCTGTGTATAATACTTACTACAGGTGTAAGTACAAGTCGAGTTTCGCTATAGAGAGGCAAAAAAAAGAAACATACGCGCCTGTGTCTCTTCGCGTTCCAGTGACATCGCGGAGACGAGATAAGCGGAAAAAATAACTCTGAACCCAATGGTGATCTCACCAGAAGCGACTCGTCGTGCGTCATTCCGCGAAGTGTTTTTCGCAGTGCGGAGGAATTGGTCGGATCGAGGCAGTTTGTTTCTCTCTCTGGTTCATTGATATATACGCTGATAAAGGTTGCCTTTATTGAAAATTCGAAGTGTAACTTTGATGGGAAATTCCATATATTATTTGAACAATGTGAAAATATATCGATAGCTGTATACTTCAATATCCAATTTAATCTGTTACACTCCGAAGCAAGCGAGAAATACAAGAAACGAACAACGCGCCCGTCGAAAGTGTCAAAACTGATGTTTCCTCAAACGCTCGCTCTTCTTCCTCTCTTACATATATATCCCCACAAAGAGAGGAAACAGCAGGAGCAGCACCCTTGCGAAATCGAAACCCTTTTGTCGACGGCCACCGCGTTTCCTCCTTCCTCTCTATATATCTTCGCGTCAGCTTGTACTCGCGAACGGCGTGTGATGAGTAAGTGCAGCGTGAGGCAACAGCTGCGGGATCGATTATTTTTATAAACTGTTTGTTGGTGCAAGTTGGAAGGTAACAATAATCAAAAGATTTTTTTCTTTTTTTACTTATAATTACTTCTTAGTCATTTTTAGTAGCTTTTTCCTCCGCAGAATCTTCATTTCCCCTAAACCACAAAAACCTCACGCCCCGACTTCACTCGTTCGCGCTCTTCGCGCGTTTGAGGTCACGAAGCATCTCTCTCTCTTTCTCTTATTACCTCTGTAGACTGTAAACTCTTCTATACAGCCTCTGTATATGTGTATCGCGGTCGTGCAATTTATTTCCGAAGAATCCGAAATTCGATCGCTCAATCTCGTTCCGGCTCTCGATTCTCGTCTCCCTTTTTGCCGCGGGGAGAACTCAAGTGGAAATTGATTTTACGGAAGTTCTTGGTACATGTGTGCGTAGTTCTTTCGAGTCGAGTGAGATTGTTCGTCATTGTTTGCTCTCGTATATCAATTTATTTCTCGCTTTTCTCTCTCTCTCTCTCTCTCTCTCTCTCTCTCTCTCTCCCGCGGTTGTTATATTAATCATTTTTTGATCGATATATACGCTACGAGTGTATACCAAAGTTCCTTTATTGTTTTGTAATAATAGTATGTGAGATCCAACGAAAATATCAATATGCTGAAATTGGGACGTGAGATAATTAAAAACAAACAATAAACACTTGGGATGTGCACAATGTACATGCGCTCGGTGCAATTAGTATACGATTGAAACAATTCGCTGCGTAGCGACGATTCTTTATTGGCCTTAATTAATGCGCGTTACAGAACGCGCGAGCTTCACCTGACAAAGGTACAAAAACGTTCTTCGATGAAATTCGAGTTGAGAAATTTTTTGTCTTATAATTTTTATCGCGAAAGCTAAATTTACATTTTGGACGACTTTCAAAAGGAAAAATACGAGGCGCGGAGGCATTAAACTAAAAATAAGCTTGGCCGTTAACGCCGTGTGTCTAAAAATTAAAAACTTATTATTAGATAAAACGCCGCTGGTGGTATCGTTAATTAAAACATAATTCACGTTACGAGCCGCTATTTTTATCTTGTTCAATATACTTTACATGAAAACCGTTTTATTATCCTCTTTCATGAAAAGATACTTCTTCTTCTTACATAAATATCGATTACTCGTATAATTTTCGAAATTACCTTCGCCTTACATTCTCATCACAATAAAGTGTATGTTGTATAATTCAAATTTACAACGTACAATTTTTTTATTACACTATATGCACACTCGCGCAACTTTTATCACGGCGAGAAAGTAAATAGAATACGGAGAATATTTGAAGAGCTGATAAAAAAAAAAGTTCCTACTGCAGCATGTTCCCATCCAAAAGTGTACGTTCATCAGCCTGGCAAGAGAAATATTTTTTCATAAAAATTCGAAAAATTCTAGCTCAACTGACGACATATATATCTTATTCAACACCAACGGATAAACCATGAACCATCCGAAAAAAGAGATTCTGAATCACAGGGACAGAGAGTCAGCGACCCCGAGTCTCTTTTTCCGACCTACTATACGAGACACTGGACATCGGCTGCGGTGCGAAGAAGAAGGAGGAGGAGAAGGAACGGAAAAAGGGAGGCGCGAGAGGGCCAAGGAACTCCGAGTCCGGCGAAGCGAGGCGCGCGCTTCCTGCTCGCCGCGTGTTGTATTGCGCTGCGGTGGAAGACTGTGATCCTGCGTGCTGCAGGCGTGATTGTGATGCTCGGCAAGGATTAGGGACGAGTTTTTATGTATTGCTTCAATTTATGTGAAGAAAGTATTATTTGATTAAAAAAAGTCCCTGATGTCATTATCAGATTTTATAATTATATCGCAGAAAAATAAATATTTGGGTTTTAAGCGAGTAAAATCGTAAATTTTGTAAAATAGAGATACAAGAAAGAAAAATAATTTCATCTTCGTGTAATACTT
>JAPYZO010000709.1:0-23017 GCA_030522905.1 Torymus flavipes | reverse complement strand
CAAAAACCCCTATAGCCATAGTTTTAAAGAGTTTTCTAAGATGTCGATTTTTGAGTATACTCGAGGGTACCGGGTCGGAAAAAATTCAATTTGGTCATTACCTACTACTTATATTTTACTATTTTACATTTTAGGATTTTTTTTTAAATTTTTGTCATAAAAGAAAAGATCTTTTTTGTACTTCAAGGTCTAAAAAATTTGACTGATTTCCATAATGCGATGAATAAATTTGCGCTTATTCAAATAAATAAAATCTATTTGCATTACAATATAAGATGGGCAAATTTTTAGATTACAAGAATTTCTTATAATAAAGAAAACTAAATAAAATTACAGAAAATAGAAAATTTTTTAATAATATAATTACGATTGATCATAATCTGATGAGATAAACTTATTCTAATTAATTTGTATTTTATGAATTATTCAAAAGACTACAGAAAGCAGATTAATAACTTTCAAGTATTTTATTAACTTAAACATACAATATGTTATATATACTTATACTAAATAAATAATACAGTTAAAATAACAATGATACATTTGTTTTTAAATTCAAACATAACTAAAAATGCATACAATTAAAGTGCATGACAATTAATATGAACACGTTTTGGACGAATAAAGTGAACGAAATTTGACGGCGCTTTAACGGTAAGGCACCACTGGTAAATAGTTTTTCCTATACGTAATATAAAATCAAGTATTTTATAATTTCGTCGTCATCATCTTTCAAATCCAAGTATTTTTCGAGCTTATCGTCATGTATCGCTATCTATCATGAGTACGTATTACATCAAAATACTATTTTTACTTCGTACTTTGTTAGTCTACAGTCATCATTATATACTTATGAAAAATTCAAGTTTCAGTCGGGTCATTGCGAATTACGCTCTCGTATGAAGTAACGAGCAACTCGCGTAACTCGATCGCGAAGCTTCTTGGAGGCGCGCTTCGTTTGAGCAACAATGCACATTGTGTGCGTGAGAACAATTTCAACAATAAATACAAAACAAAAGAAAAAACACCAGTCATCAGTCGTTTTGCGGCTTATTAGCCACGAATTCTTTCATCCAGTGTAATACGTTTTTGAACTTCTCTGCCGCGTCGTTCGAGGTCATGTACCTGCCCGCGTGACGTTGGTGTCTGTCCCGCGATGGTTCAATTATTTCATTTGCGTCTTGTCTTTGTATTCGTTTGAGTATTTCGGTCATAGGATTGCTTTGTTGGTAGGTGAATCTACCGTCTGCAATCGCAAATTTCTCCTCGTCATCTACAGTTTTTTTTTCGTCGCGTATTTTGCTCTTTGTTATTTCGTCCTTTGCCCTAGCTTCGTTCACGATCTTTGTTTTTTGATATTGCGGTTTCGTGTCGTTTGTATCGTTCGTTTTTTCTTCGTCACTGTCGTTTTCTTTATCACGCGAGAAAGCATTACGCAGCAGTCCTTTTAAAGAGTCTATAAAACCCTTTTCTTTATCCTTCTCCGGTACTTGATTTGCATGCATATCTTCTGGCACACGAGGACCTGCAGTTATTGTTCGGCTGTTCTCCGAGGAGTCCCTTCGATCGCGTCTCACATTCGCGTCTTCAACTGCATCTTTGGAATCTTGACTTGTCACTGAAGTATCGTCATCTGCAATAAAAAACAAACCCCGTTTAAGCATTTAATATAATATAACTTTTTATCATGTTTACACTTATTCTACACTTGCCATTGACATTCGTCTGGGGAAGAAGAAAATCTCTGTTTCTCCTCTCACGTACGATGACACCGTCGGGGCCGCTCGGCAGGCAGCAGGGACACTGCTTGTATATGAATCGCTTGCACACTTCGTCGGACAGGGTCAAGGCGAAACTACCATCCTGCATCCTCCTGATGGTCAATGGTAATCTAACTCCATCGCCTACGTAGACTAGGTTTGAGTCTCGTAACTGGGACAAATCCTTGGCTTGCGATGTCCTCTGGTTCATGGGTACGAGTTTTCCTAGGTAGGCAACATCTTGTGGTCCTGATGATGGTAGTACTCCAACAGGATAGTCATTTTGATGAATAGCCTGGGAAATTGTGCTTCCAGGTAGGTGTAACGTTTGACCAAGGTTTAAATGGTTGTTAACCTGTTTTACTGTTTCGGACCTATCTTCCATATGATTTTTAATGCTTTTTTGAGTTTGACTATCAGATTTTAATACACCATTGGATGGGTCTACTAACATTTTTAATTGATTGGGAGGTACAGGATTCCCAGGCAATCGTTGTTCGTAGCTGTTAACTGAAGTAATGTATTCATTGACGTTTCTATTATTTTCTATTATCTCTGATTGTTGATTGGATTGAACAACTGATTGTTGATGGTAAAATGTATTTGCCGGATTTTCTGTCACTATCGGTATATTATACATTGTCGAAGTTGAATATTTTGCTCCAGTGGGATGCGTTGTAGCATCGATATTGTACTCATTCGTTCTTCCGATTACTTCTCCCATCGTCGTAGGTTCAATGGTGCTTTTGTGATTTTTTATGTATACCAGAAGTCTATCATTCGGCGAGTAGTATTTGATAGGTTTTCGCTCTATTGACTGATCCATTGTTTCTTTTGTTAACTCTTGTGAATTATATTCGTGCATCTGTTGCGAATTATACGTTACAGATTGCTGTTCTGATTTTGCTTTATTTAATATATCAAGTTTCTTCTGTAAGTTTTTTCTTTTATCTTCATTGATACCTGCATTTTGATTCTGTTTTTTTCCAACAAGATTTTTTTGTGCCTCATACCATTGTCCATTGCGAATAGCGTGTTCGGTTACAGAAATCATAGGAGCTATTTTGTAGTCCTCATCATCCATAGCTTTCGTAGTTTCTGACCGTGAAGTAAAGGGTTTCGTAGTTTCCATTGCTTTGGAAGCTTTTCTTGTAACTGTTGTTGATGTTGATGGAGCTTGTACACCATGATGAACAACTAGATTAAAAGCTTTTCTGACCGTTGATTCGTCAATTATTCCCTTTTCTCTATCCAATAAATATTTGACTGTTTTTATGATCAGATTTTCAACTACAGGTTGCGAAGCTGATTGTTCTTCAAGCGCTGATCTGTTTATGATGCTCTTTATTTTATCCAATACTTCTCTGGGTGGACTTTCTGTAACTTTGGGCGTGCTTTCTAAAAGTGATACACGCTCGGTAACCCATTCACCATCCTTGAACTTATGCTCTTCAACTGTCATTGGAGCTACAGTAGGATGTGGATGAGGGATGTGATCTACCACACCATGCAATGCATTTCTTATTAATTGAGGTATCTGGCCTATAATTGGCAAGCCAGTTAAGCGTGTTAATAAGGTACTTGCTGTATCTGTAATCATGTTTTCAACTTCGGGAAGAGAAAACAGATTTTTCAAAGCAGGGTTATTTATGATTTCTGGAAGTAAATCTTCGATACCAGCTCCTACGATTTCAGGAGCATTTGCAGTTCCATAATTCGCCATTAAATCTTGCGCTTTTCCAGGAACCAGATTATTGATGACTTTTTTAACAACGCTTTGCAATACTGCCTCATTTGTATATTGATTTGCCTCATCATAGTCATGCTCGGAAATTAAAGATGGCCGTTCATCTACTGATTGAATGGCAGTTTCTGTACCGAATGATTTTTGTGAAATATGTTTTTCACCATGTACAGTCGCTGGCACTCCTGCTCCTTCGCTGATTGATTTTCCTTTTTGTGCAAAATTTTCACTACTTTTATCATTTTCTACATAACTGTGTTCTGGTGAATCTGGAACGGCATCATTTTGTAAAATAATTTTTTTAAGCCCATTAAATAAAGCTTCATTATACGCGGCACGGTCTTGAGCACTTTGCGGTGTAGCTGGGGCTTGTGCTATTTTATTGATTCTTGTATTAGAACTCTGATTAGTTACCTGAACATTACTTTCATGTTTTTTTAATTGTAATGAACTGTCTTTAATTGATAAATGACGTTCATTTTTTGAATTTTTTGTTTCTTTTATATTGTTATCTACTGCTCTTAAGTTCTTTCTTTGCAGATTAAAACGTTTTTTGTATTCCTCATCCTCTACATCTTCTAGTGTTGTTACTGTTTCTACCACATATTGTAATGCATTACTGTTTTCCGTTGGATTAGTATTAATGACAACATTGTTATTTGTCACTGAAGTTCCTTTAATATTTACGGCAGGTGGTTTTGATTGATTTGTATTTTCTATTTGATATGTTGACGGTGATTGAATATTTAGCTGTTTTTGTAAATTAGCAACTTGTGGTATGCGAAAAATAGGACTCTGGCTTGAAATAATGGGTTGAGAATACTCCTTAGGCATAGCTGAAATGTCATGTTCTTGGTGATATGTTGATTTATCTATGTGGATAGAAAGATCATCTCTTTGAATATTCGATGGATTATAAGGAACATTTTGTATATAGTTATATGTTGGACTCTTTATTTCATAATTATTTGGACTGATTTTGTGTGAGCTATCCTCATTATGTATAGGATCATCGTAGTCAATAATCTTAACAGTTGTATAATATTTTTGATTATTCAAGCTGCTATCATACGTAGATGGATTCGGTGACCTACTTTGATCCCCAGATATAGAAACGTAAAATGGCTTTGGACTTTGAGCATCACTTTCATGATACCTAAGTATTCTTACTTGTTTATTAGAAGCTGAATTAGTATTATCTAAGTTAGTATTTGGTACTGCTGATCCTGGTGAAATATTTTGTTGTGAATCATAATAATCATATGAAGGATAATTGTTGCTATTTATATTTTGTTTTGCAGAATTAGGTACATAATTGTTACCGATATTTTCATTTGCATAATAACCTACTGTGTTTTCTGACTGGCCTGGTATTGATTCTCCTATGTCATCATTATTATAAGGAGGTATTGGCGTTGCTGATTGATGACCAGTGAGAGTTTCCGAATTTGGAGCATCTGCTGCGTGAACTACATTCTCGTGTGAATTATGATAATTCATTGAATAAGCATCATTATTTGATATATAAGGTAATATATGTTGGATATTTTCATGTTCCTGGTAAATTGTAGGCGATTGATCACGATTTAAATTTGAATTGTCTACATGCTCCATGTTATATGGAACATGTTGATTATAGGGTCTGTGAATTGCGTAATCACTCTCAAGTGCTTGATAAGATTCCGTTACGTGTGGTACGTTTAAATTTCCAATATTATTTTCAATTAATTCTTTTGAAGAGTAGTTTGGTACATGAGTATTGTCATTATTATAATGAGATCTAGTTAATTTTAATTTTTGCAGATTTTCACTTTCAACAGTTTCGGGTATAGGTGTCGTTGTGCGTATTGCTTGAATTACACTCTCTTGTGCGCTATTATAAGGTATATATGAGTAAGATGGTTTTATATAACCAACGTTGTTTTCATAATCTGGATTAGTAACACTATTTTTTGATGCAATATTAATTACAGTATTACCACTATTCGCGAAATGAGAACTACTCACTTTCGTCAATTGTGGAGTTTCCTTATTATTCTCAACGTTATTGTATAGAGATATTGACTGTATTGGTGATTTATTGGTGGTATCTACGGTTTCGTGGTAATTGTGATTAGAATAATTATCAACAGGAACGATATTTTCATTAATCGTTGCGTAATTATTGTTATTTTCATTTGAAGCATTAGTATCTTCGTAATTCATTTCAGTTTCATCATTAGAGCCACTAAGTTGAACTAATTGTGCATTTTTATTCGAATGGTATTGAACAACTTGTAGCGGTCTATTAGTTATTAAGTCGGAATCTTCAGCACTACTATACAAAGACTTTGGGGTAGATAACAATTTAATTTCTGCATATTCTTCTGGGTAGCCTTCCGCTGGATGTGGGTTATTATATATGTTTTTTAATATAATGGTTTTTTTTAAAGCATCAAGATTTGCGTTACTACTGCGAGTTGCAATTTTCGATCCACTTAATCTTACTAACCGTGGATTTTTATTTCTGTTATATTTAAAAACTTGAACTGTTTTTCGAGCACCTAATTTTGAGGTTTTAACGTCGTTACTTGCAACTGTAGTAGTAGTAGCACTTTGCAGCTCTGGATTGTAATTATCAGATAACTGTGTATCAATTGGTTTTTGTTTTTCATTATTAGTTTCATAAGTTTCATTATCCGTAACCTCTTTTGAAGAATAATTATTTGAATATTTACTACTAGCTGCTACATGAGATTCAAGGGATTGCATTTGTTGGGCGTTTTCTGTTCCATCTAAATTAGCTGTATTTTTTGATCTGACAGTGACTACCTTTGCATTTTGGTCTTTTGCTGACTGATCAGTTTGTGGAAGATTTTTATTAACATTAGAATAAGTATTCGCCACTTTTGAACTTTCAACTTTTTCTTCATAACTTTCATTTTTTACAACTTCTTTGGATGAAAAATTATGCTCATGTTTGGTAGCTACAGAATTCGGTGGCTTTTGTTGTGTTCTATCTTGAACATATTGGATTGGCGGCGTTGGTTGATAAATAGGTGCTTGAGAAGTAGCTTGATTTTCCGTTTGAATATTGTTTCCTGGGTGATTTGGGTAACCAGTCATATCAATATAAGTTGCTGGCACGTTTTCAAAATTATTGATGTAACCTCCATTCTTTATTACTCCCTGTATAGAGTAAGTAGGCTTAGAAATAGAAGTATCGGCTGTATAAGAACCCGATAATTGTTGTTGTTGTTGTTGTTGTTGTTGTTGTTGTATATTTTGGTTATTGTAATAGTGTACTACTGATCCAAATTGATTGTTTGCTAATTGTGAATTTTCCAAATTTGCTGCTTGCATTGCTTGCTGTGCTTGATAAGCTGCGTAATCATACATTTGTTGTTGGCTAACCATGTTTTCATAAGTTTTATTTTGAAGCATTTCATTTGAAGAATAATTAGGTATGTAACTATTATCAGCTGTGTAATGATGATCATTTATTTCCATATTATTTTGGCTTTGAACTGTTTGCTCATAGTATTGTCTTTGTGCAGCTTCATTTTCATTGACTATATGCGAATCAACCGCAGTAGGTAAACTCCGATAAGTAATAGGTTCCTTCAGTATATCTTTTGAATCCAATCTAAGCGTTTGCATTGAATATTTTGGTGCATTTAGACACTCAGTTTGATATTGATAAGTTGCTTTTGCAATTCCAATATTTGCTGCATTTCGTGGATCTATTAATCTTTCAGTGGCGGAATCGGGTATATAAATAGTTGTTCCTTGAATTTTTTCAACAGATTTTTCAAGAATTGGTTCCGCAGTCGTATCTTCCATTGGTTGATAATGGTATTCACTCTCGTATGCAGGTCGGCTTTGACTATGAACCTCATTCTCATAAGATAAAACTGGATTCTCAGTTATAGCTGAATAGTACGTGCCCACGTTGCTATCGTGCGTTTCTGCTGAATAAGTTCTAACTGCTTTATTATGAGTTAAATCGATAGTTTGAGCTGTTTTAACAGGTGGTTTTGTCCTCGATGAAATCAAGCAAAATCGTCGTCCATATAGTTTAATACAATCGTCAATGGTGCTAATACTTTTTCCTAAAGTAGATGGTTTGTAATCTTCAGAAGAAGACTTTTTTGGTGTTACATAAGCGTTATTTTGTTGAGGTGGCGTCGCACCGTTGTATATGTATTTTGGAAGAGGAATGCCATATGGAGTAGATTTCTGATAAAATGAATAATCAGGTTCATTGTTATTTACAATGACTCTTTGATCGAAGTTTACGTTATTAGCAAAAGGTATGTTGAATTTTGTTGGTTGGATAGTTGGAATCGGCTGTGTTGGAATAACTTGCTGCGTGTATTCACTATAAGCACCGACATTTATATCATCTACTTCCTCAGGAGGTGTATTGTCGACATTCTCCTGTTGGTCATGTTCGTAACATCGCTTACCTTGACAATCTGCCTCTCGACATAAACACATGTACTTTTTTGATCTTGCATTTCGGGGATTATTAATATTTGTTCCAAGTATAATAGGAATGGTGTCTTGATCTTTCGCATTTCTTTTATCTTTTCGAGTTTTGCGCGCCTGGATGAGCTTCTCTAATACCTCCTTTGGATTCTCCACTTTTTTCATAAGATAAAAAGGTTTCTTCTTTTTATTGAGCGAATCTGTATTTTCTTCATTTTTACTAGAATCAAGCATATCTGTATAATCCAAGATGACTTTAGAACCATCATCAGGATCTCGTTTAATTTTGATAGGAAATAATTGATTAGCGAGTTCTTGAACTTCTGCGGATGATTTTTCACGGGCGTTTTCATTACTATTTGATATTGCATCGTTGTCATCGTATGGTACAAGTAATAACAAATCTTGTTTTTGGCTTATGTCGGCATTTTTCTTGGAATGTACATGCACGCTGAAAAATTAATTACGAAATTAAATCACTGATTTATGTTCATTGCATAATAATCTTATAAAATTATTAACGATTTAATTTTTTATCCGAAATGAATATATAACAAAAAATTTGTATTCAATTTTAACTTGAGTTATGGGAATAACACAAATATTAAGGGATTTTATTTATCACAACTATTTATGAAATTTCACAATTTCTAGTAAGAATAAAACATTATAATAAAACATATTAAACAATGATATTGATAAATTCATCTTCTTACTACTATTAATCATCTCCGAGGGATAAAATCAATAATAACTCTTTCCAAGTATGACTTCTTTAATAAATTATAGAAATCATAAACAGTTTTAAGTGTCCTTTAATATGCTTTATAGATCAAGTTTTAGAAATTAAATGCTTCAAGCTAATTTTACGCATAATAATATGCATATATTAACGATATGCATTTTCTGATTATTACACGAATAAACAAGAAAACATTGATGCGGAAACAGATACGGAAATCTTGACGTTCCCCCACAACTTTATCAGATTTGTTGTGGGAAGCTTCGTAGCGGCCACGAAATGCAAAATTGGTGAAAAGCATCTGACATTACCGGTTGCATCATTTTTGACGTGCTCCCGAACGACTAACATGCATTTTTGTTTAACGAAGATGCATCATTCGGTCGTATTATGAGAAAGCAATTTTATGCTAAATTAGTAAAAGTAAATCTTATTTCTTCAATAATATACATACATGTAGTAGTATGTGAATATATTTTGGAATGATCAAACTTTATTTTAGAAATTACTTTCGTTTTTTACTATTATGGTTTAATGAAGTTGCTATAAAGATACTTTATTTTTTTAAAGTTTTTATTGTTTATTTGTTTACTTGAATGCTTTATAGTAGCATTAAAATAAAAGTTGCGACATTTTTAAGTAGGTGGCCTAATTATGGTTGGTTGTGATAATAATGTAAAAAAATGTTTACAAATTCCAAAATTTCATTACTCTGGCACTTTTTAACTCTCTTTATTTTATACAAAATTTTATACAACTGTAATTTTTTTATCTTTTCATTTTTTAATTAATTAAATAAAAGTTAGAAAATTTAAAATAAATCTGGATAAAATAATACTAAAAAATTATGATACATGGAGGAAAATTATGATAAAATGACCAAAAAGTTTAATAAATTTTGTTATTCATTATTTATACTAATAATTTGAAAGTTACTAATACGTTAATAAGTTATATTTATGTACATACCTATGGTCTTTGCAACAGTTTGCGAGGGCTAAATTACAAACTATAGAGCCTATAACTATAAGTTGGATTAGATGCAAGTTTTTCATTTTTGGAACGATTTTTCATAATTCATTTGTCCTCTTATTTTGCTTATTATTCGATGATGGTTTTCTTTAAAAAATAGTTACACTCTTTATTCCATAATTAAATAATTCATACTTCAATAATTAAAATTTTTTCAAAATACACTACAATTATAATATTCAGCCTGATAAGATTGTCGACTTTTCTTCAAGTTTGCGTTCACTTTTAACACTTGCAATCAAACTAAGTAACGATCGCGTCCTGTCGATTCGAGGCACCGCGAACGACTGACTGTGCGAAAAGCCCGGAGCTGCTCATCGTGACGATTAATGTATATATGAACAAGTGACATTCTTGCGAAAGCCGAGGATCTCATATGTGTGATGAAACGCGTACACATATGAATGGCTGGACAATAGATCGATGCTAAACACGGAAACCGAACATCCTGGAGAAATAAAAACAGTTAGAGATAGATAGACGGGGACGTCTACGATAGTGCCGCGATATGTTGATCTTTCTACCTCGTTTGTCGTTGTTTTCTGTTTTGATTCGTTGAAGAAAAAGCTTGACGAAGCGAAGAAAGCGCTTGGCTGTGCACAATTGTTCTCGTAAATAGACGCAAGGTTGTTTGCAGTGTAAATAAAAGTTGGCGATATCTACTTTCGAATGTTGTGGTGTTTTGTAAGCAAAAAAAGCAAAAGTTTCATCAAGCATTTCTAATTTTGTTACTTTGTTTGTATAATCAATATTAAATTTTAATTCAAATTTGTTTTAATAATTTTATTAATACTTACTACATGGGCAATAAATCATTGCATTTAAACTGTATTATTTTTCTCCTTTTACTATAGAAATAATGTAATTATTATTTCTAAATAATTAATTAGAATATTGAAGCTGTTCTAATAAAACATTGCTTTGAAAGAAAAAATTATCTTTTAGTAATTATTAGAATGAATGTTATGGTGAATGGCTATTTTACCCTCAGCGTCAAATTAGAGCTGATTGTTTACAAGTTTTCCTAATTTACTTATATATAAATGAGAGTGTTCAAATTTTTTTCGAACCCCAGGGTTTCAATTTTTTTTTGTCTATTGTATGTCCTATAGAACAAAAACAAATTATTGCAGAGGTGTGTCTCAAATTTTCTCTTTCATCGCTTTTATGACCGAGTTATCAGCATAATTACATATCAAATTAATAAACTTCAATTAATTTTTAATACTAATTTAAAATCTTTCGAGTACAGATTTTAAAGGCCTCAGAACACAAGGTTGGGTAAAAGTCTATTGAGATTTTCTACGTTTTCAGTATAAAAATATCGGTTAAGATTTTAAACTAAGATTCTGTTTTTTTTAAAGTTGGTAATATCTTATAAGATCATATTTTTGATAAACTCTAATTATAGATTCCAAAACGAAAAAGAATTTTACAATATTGTTTAAAATTGTAAATTTAGACTACTTTTGACCTAAATTCATGAAGTTGACAAAAGAGGCGAAATTTAGGGTATTTCATTTGTGGATTCAGGTTAATGATACTACTAAAAATGTATTTGTAAGTTGAAGTTGTTTATGAGAAAGTTTACTTTAATGAATTTACTCGACAATGTTCAAAACTTGTAAAATCCCATGTGGTTAAGTTTATAAAAGTTTCAAAAGTATGTACTAAATGTTAGGCAACGATTTTGGGCAATTTTTGTATACTAGGAGAGTATACTATCTTTGGGATATAGATTCTTTTAAAACTCTGAGATATTTGTTTAGATGGAAAAATTTGAAGAAAGCCGCGATAGTACACCCTAAGAGTTCCAAATATTCATTAACTATTTTCTAATAAGAATTATATGACATAATTTTATTGTTTGAATCGTTTGAAAATAAATGATTTGTTTGAAGTTCTTTAAGGTTTAATAAAATTCATATCGCTAATATATAATATTATTTTTTTTTATTTTAAATGTACAAAAACACATTTTTATAAAAAATTACAAAATATTTTGATACAGGTATGATAAATGAATGTTTAGAATAATCTCTTTAAAGAGTTTTCGAACATTGCTTGAATAGTATGGTATATAAATTATGAGTGTAGTCTGACAAGGTATGTGATTTTTCGTCACTTATTTAAAATATGTATACGCCTTTTTCTAAATATATTAGATTTATGTTAGTATAAACATTCAGATAAATCTTGTAATGTTATGAGACAAATATATTCAGAAAATTAGTTATAATTAAATAATTTAAAATTATTTGAAATAATATTTCAAATTTAGCATTTAGTTCTCATGGAAAATTTTAGCGATTCCTGCAACAAGTCCAAAAAACTTCTTGACGCTTCCAGCCACCGATTTGAAGACATTGTGACTGAGCGTAGCCTCACTTGGATCAACTGCATCTGAAGATTCAGAGTTTCCTTGCGAATTTTCAGTTGTTTCTAGTTCGCTATCAAAGTTATTTATAAAATCTTCCACGGAACCTGTGAGATTTTGCGCTTTCTTTAAACCTCCGGTGATAACATTCTCCAACTTTGGAATAGCATCGACCAGCATTGATTCTATGTTGGTCTGTGTCGTAGACTCAGAAATTTTAGTAGAAGTCGAACTTACTTCATCAAATGAGCATGTCGCTGACGATTCCACGTTTTTAAAATTGTTTTGAGTATCTTGAAAGTTTTGAATTAATTGATTTTTTTTTCGGTCAAATTCTTCAAGAAGTTTTTCATCCTGTTTCATCTCGACTATGTTATTCCAGATTTCGTCCATTTCAGGATCTTCTGACCTATCAATGGCATTGCCTTTTATAACTTCATATTTTACATAGCTATTGTCTGAGCGTTTTTTTCTTTTTAATAGACCTTCTCGTCGACCGTGTAAGTCTAAAAAATTTTCGAATTCTAATGATTTAATTTTAGATGGACTGTTATCAAAAGTATCATAAATTTTATAAACATCATCATCCATAAAGTCATCAGGAATTTGTAAAGATTTCTTTACTACTCTTTTGTAACGTGCACTCTTTTTAGATTTCTTCTCATCGTCTGCTTTGTACACCCTTTTAACGTTTTTATTAATTAACGTTACAGTTTGGTAAGGCTTTTTATGAGTGTTTAGAAGATCTCCTGCTACTCGTTTTTTTCTGATCCAAGAATCTGGTACTAAAATCGTATATTTTGTTAAATAAGTAAATAAGTTATGATTGTAATTTAATTAAAAAGTAAAAAATACGTACATGCATTTTCGCCAGCCGTGTTATGCATTTTTGATTTCTCTAGACCCAGAGAAAAGGATAACGGTCCTTCTGAATCCTCTTCTTCATTCAAGACAGCTTCTCTTCGATATCTCTGACCTTCATAACTGTAAGGAGTTTGGCGATAATGCCTTGGTGAAAATCGTCTAGATGGTCTAGCGTAATAATATTCTTCGTAATTAGCATCTGGCTCATTTTCGTAAAATGATGGATCAATTTCTATGATTTTAAAATTTGATCTCTTTGATTTACGATAATCGGGTTCAATGAACTCGTAATCATGCAAATCTGCTTCATAATCACTTTCTGATTCTCGTGGATATTCCTGATTGACACCATAGTCATTATTTATACCCCTTGGCTTCTGTAAATTTCTATAGTTTAGTTGTTGATAATTAACATTATGTGATGGTTGCCTATTTTCTAAATTCATCATGTAATAAGACATGTCAGGCTGTTGTTCGTATGCCGGATAAAAGTTTTCTGATGGTATTTCATGAATATTTTGTGGCGGGGCGTTGTACTTCATGTGCAGAGGTATACCCTCAGCTTGATTTTGTGGAGGATGCCGATAATATATTTCTGTTTGAAATTGTTGGTATGGCTTTTGTTCCTGTTGCTGCGGTTGTTGTTGTTGTTGTGGTAGCTGATCTTGTTGCTGCGGTTCTTGTTGATGTGGTGGCAGTTGTTGTTGAGGTGGCGGTAGTTGTTGGTGATGTGTAGATAACTGTTGTTGATGTAGCGGTAGTTGTTGTTGATGTGGCGGTAGTTGTTGTTGTGGCGGTTGTTGTTGTTGCTGCTGCTGCTGCTGTTGTTCAAGGTGCTGTAAGTATTGATCTTCTTGATGTGTTTGGGTACCGTACAGTTGATCTTGTTGTAGATATTGCACTTTCTGTGGTTCAGGATAATGCTCTTCTCTATCTCCATCCATGGGCTTTACAACCGGTTTTGGAATATGTGACTCATCCAGCGTTGCATACCTATCTGAAATAGAAGCAAGAGAACGTTTCTTGTTTATTCCGCGATATTCTTGATCATCACTCGCATTTAAGATATCATCCTTTAAGATTTTATCACTAGGTTGGCTTAGTTCCATATCTTTAAGAGTTTCATATTTCTCAAATACATCGTCTGTGCCAATTCTAGCTTTATTGTTTAAAGAAGATAGTTTTTTTGTAAAATCACCATACGGTCTTATTACTTCAATAACAGGTATGTATCTCTCCTTTTCATTGGGCCTTTCTGCATACCTTACAGGTCTGTATCGCATTATATAGGCAAGTTTATCTGAATTTGATATTCTATCATTTTTCCCTGAAAGTTGATCATACATGTTATGATAGTTATCCAACAAATGACGTCTATGTATGTTACGTGATGTAGAACCTGAACTTTCATTGATTGCTTCAATAAGTTCGTCTCGATACTGTTGCAACATTTTCTCACGTTTAGCTCGTAATTTTAATTTCAATTTCTCGAGTTGTTCACGACGTCTTCTTTGGTGTTCTACAAATCTTGCATTTTCGCTATCAATGATTTTCATAGATGATTCGATCATTTTCTTTGCATATCGACTTTCATTTTCTTGTTTAAGAGCTGCCAGAGCTTCAGCTCTAGTCGTTAATCTTGCTGGTCTGGAATTCCTAAATTCTTCTACTTTACTGTTCTCAATATTTTTTTTGTTTTTAGATTCCATGGCAGATACAGTCCTTTTTATATTTTTTGAATTTGTGTTAATTTGATCTTGTGTTGAATTTAATTTATTTAAAATTGTAGCAGTGGTACTAGGACTTTCGACGGATTGTTTGAGTTTGTTTTCATTACTGCTGATTCGCGAGTTCTTTTCAACGATGGGTTGGGTGGGTAAATTATAAGAAGCATTGGTAGCATCGTTATTTTTTGTTTCGAGGGGTTCCTTTTGGCCAGAGGGTTTCGCAGCGAGAGGTTTAAGGGTTGCTGCGCTCCCAACTTGAGCAGCTGCGTTGTTAACGGACCGAATATTCGCAACGTGCTCTGTAACAGTTTTACTCGTGTTGCTAACTGTGTTTGTAGCTGAGTTGTTGACAATACTGGTAATTTTGGATTTATCACTCTCAATGTCGGTAATCTTGGGCTCGTCATTGGTAATATTGGCAATTTTGGAATTATCCTTGGTAATATTGGTAATTTTGGATTTTTCACTGATGATAGCGTCACTTTTGGAGTCATTGTTGGCAGTACTGGCAATCTTCTCTTTAGGGTTGGTATTGCCGGCAACCTTCTGGATGTTTGTAATGTCGGCCTTCTTTTGCCTGTAAAATTGAATGCTCGTTTTAGTCGTTCCAATGGTGGGAAGTCCTCGGGAGTCAAGAAAAAACTGGTTTCGCAAGTCTGTTTTTCTTGGTAAGCGATTTGCTAGTAATTTTTCGTTTTCATTTTCCAATTTCATTTGGTCTTCTACTTGTACTGTTGACGATTCATTTACTTCTGTTCCTTCACTTGAGTCTTCTAAACTTACTTCATCAATATGCTGTGAATGCACAGCATCTTCTAATTCTTCTGGTTTTACAGGGCTTGTTGTTTCTTCTACTTCATCTAGAGCAGCAGAACCTATTGTTTCACCTATTTCGTCTTTAAGATCTTCATTAATGTTTTTTATTTCGGCTAAATCAACGCTCCTTCGATGCCGAAACTCCTTACCCATCATTGCAGGATAATTACTTGTGTGTACATCACAACCTCTACAGTTTTTCACTCCTCGAATAACACGACACTGACAGTCTTTAAGATTGTTATCGTCTTGAGAGATCATTTCTCGATGCATAACATCCTCCAAATCATTTATACTTCTTTTTTTTCGGTGGTAAACTGTTTGATCAGCTTGCGTATACTGTCTTGGATCAATATAATATCCGTTAGCATCTATGTAGCCACTGTATTTTGGATCAGCGTAATAATTAGGACTTGCTACATATGCTGGGTCTTGATGATATTGGGGCACCGCTTGTGGTGTATACTGCACTTGCTGTTGTAATTGCTGCTGCCTAACTTCACCGAAATCATATTTTTCATTGGGATCCGTTTGATAATAATTGACAAGATGCTGCATAGCTTTTTCTCTTGCTATATGATCATCTGATGCTGGTATTTGCCTTTCAGTAACAACATCCGTAATTACATAGTTGTTTGCTCTATCTAAAACACGAAAAAATTAGCATTATGTAAACGTTTGTATTGTCGTTTTATTTTATTAAATAAATCAAACTACTTACTTTGTTCTTCAATACGTGTAGCAGGTTCTCCAGCTTTTATCACAGATTGAGCTTCCCAGAGTTCTCCATAATTCTTCATATTCTCCTTTGCATTGAAGTTTTGTAACTTAACATTTTCATAGAATTCATTTGGCATATGGCTTCCATCACCTTCTTCGAGCCAGGTATCTTCGTTCTCATCCCTTATATTTGTTACACCACTGGACATAGTAGGATTCTGTCTCAAGTGTCTCTGTTCTTTGTTTTTTTCTTCAATTCGGACCACTTGTGCATCTCCATGTTTCTTTTCTCCGGAATCTGGGCCAGTGCGAAGGTACAGGTCACCATCGGGAAAATTCTGGAGAGGTTCGCTGTAGTGAAAGCCGTAAAAGTTGTTTTCATCGCTGTCTAGAGGTTCCATTTTTTCATCTTTTTCCCGCTTGAGTACCTCAGATTTATTACGTAGTCGTTGTTTCCTCTCTAAACGGCGTTCCTTAAGTTCATCGCTCTTCGAACGCTTTCGAAAATACGATCCATTCTGACCAAGTACTAAGGCCGATTCTTCTGCGGCGTGCCTATTTATATCTCGTCTAGGTCTTAGCGATGATGGATCTACAATTTAGTAATTATAAGATAAAAAATGATTCTCATAAATAATTCGAAATTCATCTTTCTTAACTTACCATCCCTTCGATCCTTTTCTTCCAAAAGTAGTTGATACAGCGCGTTCATTTGACCTTCGATGCTTGTGGGTACGCTCGTTCTTTTTGCCTTTTCCGTCTTCAAAACCTCGTCTAATAGACCATCATTATTGTTTTCAGGATCTTGAGCACTTCTCGATAATCTTGCAGTAACGTCACTGGAGTCTCCAGTAATGAGTGTTGCTCCTCTTGCAGGCCGCCCCTGTTCACCTTCACTTTCTTTTTCCAAGCCTTTTATTGCGCTTTCTACTTTCGTCATCAAGGCCAGAGCTTCTATTATTTTCTCTGTCTCCATACCCTTTTTAAAAAATGTGAAACATTGTTTTAATTCATTTTAACTCATTGTAATGTAGAATGAAATATTAATTGATAAGTACCTTATTAGATTCCTTTCGTTCATCTTTTTCTACATCCTTGTCTACTAATTTACGTTGTTTCTTTTTATTTTCGTACTCTTCTAGACGTTTCTTGTACCGATCAAGTTTTTCTCGTATTACTTCGCCAGAGTCAGTTTTCGGATCTACTCTTAATCTCCCCAAAACGCTTTCCTCATTACTTTCCCCGACTTCAGAGCTACGTTCGTAGACCAGATGATGAGTATTGGTCTGTGAATGAGACAAATGTTTCCTTGAAATAATTAGGAATGAAAATTCGTCGATATAATATATATATAGTTTTCTTTTAGCTGACTGAATCCAAGGGCACAACTAATTAGATTCATTATTCATACCTTAAGATTTTGAGGATAGTGGCCCCTTATTCGCCTCATTCTTTCCATTCTATCCACCTCATGTCGCGCTCCATGAATCCTGCTTCTATCTTCTGGCTCTTCACTGTGCTTCTGATTAGCGTTACTGCGTCGTACCAGTGTTCGTCTGTGATCCGTATGTGGCTGTCTCAATGGCGTATTCTTCTCATCTGAATTGACATTATCTGTCGATTCTTGGCTACTTTCATCTTCAACCTCCGTATCTTCCTCTAGTTCCATATCTTGGAGATGCTTGTTGATCCTTCTTAAAAGATTCTTGTCTACGACTTCGCTCTCGTGACCCATACATGTCTTTATCTGCAAAGAAAAAGTTATTAAATCTCAACCATATGGGTATGTGAAGGGATGATATCCAGACGCACGTGGTTGCTTACCTCGAGACCCGGGAGTACCCAAAAACCAATTCCTCCGGAGGGCAGTTTCAATTTTACTCCTTTTTCGGCGTTACTAACTACAGGGCGCACCTCCGGCACTTCTTTTCCATTGATAAGACTTAGAGGCTCGTTATTTAGTAAAATTGTCCTGTAAAGTAACAAAAGTGCCAAATAAAAACTGTCAAAAAATTCGTAAAATTCTTAAAAAAAAAAAACTTTGGAGGCGTAAAGCTTACAGCTACTAATCAATAAAAAATGAATCGGTATAACTCACTCGGCAAACATGCGATTCGACGCATCATAACCCGGCAACAGGATATATTTGTGCACGGTTGTCAGCTTCAAGCCCTTCAGACTGGCCGTGACCTTCGTAGGCGTAAGGTTGATGCCGAAGACTGTGAGCGAGCCGCGCTCGTAGCGTGTCGACGGCCGCGTGCAGTGACAGTAGAAGTGCACGTGCGTGCGATTGCCCGTGGCAATGCGCGTGTCGAGGACCTCGCGGCCGACAAGCTGTTTATGCATCATGGATACCCAGTAGTCCTGTTCGTTTGGAAAGTGTTTCGTTTCAATTTGATTTTGTTTTATTTAACACTTGATAAAGATTTAGAAGAATATGACGAAAAAATGTAATTTTTATTGTTTTGATGCGGTTTGTGATATTTGTCTTCCTATTTATAGCGCATTGATAACGAATATTTATTTATATTTATGGGTGATAGATAAATAAATTAAATATAATTGATTATTAAATAAAACAGTAAATAATATCACGGAGAAAATTACCGGAGTTGGTCTGAAAAGATTCGAGTTTTCGGGCTGCCTCATCAGCACTTGAACGCCTAGCTTCGCAGAGTTTCCGAGACGCCTTGCCCATACCAGCGCTCCCAGGAACAGACGTTTGCACTCTTCTGGCTTCGATTCCGCTGCAAAAGCACATAGAAAAAAAAGATTGGAGAACACATTTAACAAAAGGACGATTTTAGCTCATCTTTACCTAACCACAGTGGCTTCTTCAAAATGTGACGTCCGACGAGTCTGTAAAAGTTCTCCTTCTCCGCAGGAAGATTATCAGGGCTCATCGACACTCCCTCGGCGTCCAGGCTCAGCCCGGCGAAATTCCTACATCAATCATCACCACACATTATTGCATCCCTCTCCATACCGTATATCGTTTATCATTCGCGCAAATGATCTATACTCACGGATGCCAGGTGACTGCCGCAAGGGCGCCGCTCGCTCCGTTGAAGTAGTCCTGTAGGTACTGCTGCTGCTCACGTGTTTTGAACGCGACAGCGTCCGGGCCGATGACGAGACCGCGCTCGGCGTAGCGCGGAAACGCGTCCAGCATGTTGCGCAGCCGCTGGACGTCGCGGCCCAGCTCCGTGCCGCTTATGTCGCAGCGCGTCTGGCATTCTGCGGCAAGGGTAACCTCGTATCATTATCATGGATAAGATGGGAGAAAGTTAGATTGCAAATCGGAAGCAATTTTCTATGTTATTTAATAGCGGTGTAACGATGTATCAATAATATCAAAACAATATTATTGTACTTATTTCGTCGAACATACATTTTATTTTTATTCATTATTAATTATTTTCAGGATAAATTTAATTTTAAATTTCCATGATAATTCATACAAAAATGTAGTTAAAAAATACGTGAAACAATAACAGTAACTATTTGAAATTGCATTTGAAAAAATGTTTAAACTCCCGCAAACCATGTACCGAAATTTCACTTCCCGTCGCTCAAAATAAAAACACACCGACCCTCGAACTCGCGAAACCGTCCGTCGACTAACTGCAGCAGTGTATAACAGAAGAGAGCCAGAGACAGGTGCATCGCAGGCCGGTATACGTCGCATCGGCCATTAATCCGCGTGCCCCCGCGCACTGGCGATATCTAATCGCGCGCCACTGCGGCGCTTATCGTAGCTGCACCGTCGCCGCGGCGATTTATCGCCAGCGCAGCGGCTCTTTGTTATACGCTGTGCGTGGGTGAGCTGATTTTTGGACGCGAACTCGGTCATCGTGAAAGCTGGCATTTCACGGTTGAGAGGGCACGAGGTTGCTTTGCATTTTGGGAAGTGAGGCGGCTGTTGTTGTATAAATGGTAGTTTGATTGTGGATGGAACATGGGGATAAATTTTGGGATGAGTTGTTGGTAGCGGTGATTTTAAAAGGTTTGGCGGCGTGGTTGAGGGAGAAATGTGATTTATAAATAAATGAATTAATGCCCTCGTGTTGCCTTCGTAACATAAATCAACAAGTACAGCAAACATTACACAAATCCATCTGAAATTGATTATACAAGATGAACAAGAAACAAGCCAACTCACCATAACCAAGCTGCCAGCTGGTATTGTAGCCCATGTGATCGCTGAACGCGATGAGGTCGAGGGCGTTCCGCGGGTCCCAGGCCGCAGTTTGTCCGTTCGTCACGAGGTTCGATTGCTGGGGCGCGACGCAGGCGATCACGTCGAGGCCCGAGTGCGCCGCCCATTGGTGCACGCGCATCCAGTGTGCTTCTGTCAATTCATGAATTAGTTATTGGCTTGATTTTATTTTAGTGTTAATATAAACTGGGTTATTTTTAATGGATTATAATAGATTTGGTTTTTTGCATGTGTAAGGAAATTGAGAAAATGTTTTTTTAAATATTTTAATTAGTATTTTCGAACTACTTTAGATGTTTTCCAGAAAATAAAATACAACATTATAGTAAAATTAGAGCTAATAAATATGTATTGGTGTAGTAGAAAATTTTTATTCGGAGGGTGATGAGATAAAATTATAAAATTAAGGTATTGTAATGAGGTGTCTGCACTAAGAAATTCATAACAAGAATTAGTTTCGATCAACCCTTTCCAAAAATTTTCTACAAAACAAAAACAATCACCACAATCTCAATTTCCAATCAAGCGGGGACCCGACTCCACTTACCACCCTGCTTCTTTTATCACCCTCCTCTCCCTCTCACTTCGATATTCGCCCAATCCCCCACCGTGCCATTCATCACACCCCTCTAAACTCTCTCGCAACAGTCGCAATCTCTGACATCCGCATCACGCGCTCCCGAGGTTCAACAAATTAAGAGAGCCTCTCCGAGCGAATAAAAGATTATTGCCTCCCTCTCTCTCTTTCTCTCTCGCGCAGAAATAAAACGGGCGCGTCGTAAATCGCGATCGGTGTTGCCGATCAATTTTCGGCGTCGCGGCCGTAAAGCGCGAGCGAGAAACTCCGAGTCGAGCTCTTTGGGTCAGCGAGAGAGGAGGCGATTTAACGGCCTCGTAAACGCGACTTGGCTATAATGCCGCGCTTTTGTTTTATTCCCCCGCGTCGTTTCGATTTTCCGAGGGTCGAGTCTCGGTTGGAGCGAGGAATGCTGGTAGGATGGTATAGGATTGGGAATGAGGATTTCGGAGGATAGAGATTGGATGGGATGGAGATGTTGGATTTCAATATGCGCTGGTGTAATGAAAAGTGGAGGTTCGAGGCGAGTTTTGGCGATTGATAGGTATACGCAAAATGGAGGTATGAATTGTGTTGTTATGCTGTTGTTTGGACTGAAAGAAGGTTTTGTATTCAAATAAATAATGTAATTTACTGTACTTTATAGTAAAAGCGTTTTAAAAAAATATTGATTTATTCAACTTTGACCCAGATAGCAAAACTTTGAATAAGTGAGATAACTATTTTTTAAATATTTCTCAATAATTATTTATTACATTTAGTACGGAATTTATTAAATGGTAAGGTGATAAAAATTGAATTTTAAATTTCGTTTTTTGCATAAAATTAAAAAAAAAAATTCTTATCTGATTTAAATAATTACTATAATACTAATCCATTCTTACGTCTCGACTTTTTTTACTGTTTTCGGTACTTGAAATAAATAAAAACAAAATTTTATAACAAAAACAACAAACACACCCGATATCCCCAATCTTCGACTTTCCATCCAAAGTCACCCACTTCGAAACCGAATCCGCGCATCTCTCCGCAACGCTGGGCAACGCTATACGCTTGCTTCACGTCATTAGAAGTCGCGCGCACAGCAGCGGAAGCAATATTATCTCTCACCCGACGTGCACTTTCTCGTATCCTATATGTACACGCGCCTGAGAGAGTATATTATCCGATATTATTGTTTACGGGCGCACCATGACTATGTTCATATATATACGAACGCGATATTCTAAGTCGCGCGGAAGTCGTTCGATTTTATGTATATACACGTAGACGCGCGTTTTCGACACGATTTTGGAAAGGATTGGGTAGAGCAGCTTTAGCGTGTTTTTGGGGATATAGGGTTATGCGTGGTGTTTGAAATTTATACAGTTTTATCAAAGCGTAGAGGAAAGAGAATCGTTTAGTTTGGATATACTGTATCTTATGATTTAGAAGATAAATAATTTTTTTGTGAAATTATCTTTTATAAAATTAAAAAATTAGACAGTATATTATTTTTCTAAAATATTGTTATATAAGTGATATAATCATTTATCTAGCTTTTTTATTGATATAACTTAATAAATGTATATGAAACTAATGATAAAGATATTTTAACTCTTTTTACGATTATTTCTGAAAGTTCTCAATTCATAAATATCATAACCATTACCCACCAAGAAGTAAAATTATTTCTGTAAAGATTTCATTGACTTACCTGAAAACGTGTAGCCGGGATCTGGATGAGGTTCCTCCGGGTACAGTCCACGCTCGAAGCTGTACGAGTTGCTTCGGGGTCCGCCGAGGCGCACGTACGCGGGTGCCAAGGACCTCGCCATGCTTATACTTCTTTCGACATCTCTGTTCGTCGAATTTTTTATATGAGTAATTTCTCCTTGTGAGGTTTATGATAAATAGGAGAATTTCGTTACAATATGTTTAAGTGAATTTAATTTTTCCACGAATTCAGCAGTAAAAAATGAAGAAGGCT
>JAPYZO010000708.1:0-25893 GCA_030522905.1 Torymus flavipes | reverse complement strand
CTCACGTATATTCTCAGGAAAATATAATGGGTTTTAAAAATCGAAAATGAATTCACCTTCGATGCACAAAAACCAGCCTTCGTCTTTGAAAAGTGCATCGAAGAATGCATCGGGACTCGACTGAAAGGAACGGGGGAAGGAGTCAGGGCAAAAGTGAAACAAGAAAGACGAAACGTGAGAAATAAGGCCGCGTGGTACAATTAAATTTACATAAAAGGGGTGGTGTGCACATCGTTTTTTTTTTGCAATTAAATTTGCATTAAAAATAAGTTACACGTAGAAACTTTTGTAGAAACGTTAATAGGATTCGAAAAAAGGGATTTTTAATTGAATTCTAATGTTCCTACTTTTTGGTTGTAATTTAGTTGAGAATAATGATAAAATTCCTTGAAAAAGAAACTTTTTATGTAAAATATACCACATACTTTCGAAAATCGAACATTCGGGCACCTACAGCACTATATTATACGCCTCCAGCGTAAAGTTTACGGAACCTTACTCCACCCAAATGACGCGACGATAATTATTTCATTCCTCCATTTCAATTCCAGCTCGCGCAAATCAGCCGATTCCACCCATATATTATACATCCGCAGAAACGCACACGAGCGCGCGCACTCAGCAGCTTTTAACTCGGCTGCACGCACACTCTCTCCGCGCGCAAAAAGCCATCCTTCGTTCCTCTCACTCTCCTCCTCAAAAACCCCGCGCTGCACAAGAATGCATTTTTGGCGAGTAGCAGCCGCGTACGTGCGCAAACGCAGAAAAAGGCAAAAAATGTGTGCTGATGGGGAGGGAGAGGGACGCGAGCGTGCGCGATATATATCGAAAATTGCATTGTGCATGATCGTATTAAGCTATAGTGTGCATCGCGCCCGCGACTGTAGCAAAACTCGTTTGTGAGAGAGAGAGAGAGAGAGAGAGAGAGAGAGAGAGAGAGAGAGAGAGAGAATACCTGCCGCCAGACGCAGACTCCGGTCAAGGTCGTACGTCGTTTAACGCTCGTTTTTTTTTGCGTGCGCGCGTTTCGCCTCGCGTCCGCCGCCGCTGCGCTCGGCCGAGCGCTGCGCCGCCGCCGGCTTTTCTGTTCCCTTGGGTTGGAGCAGCAGCGAAGGGCCTGTATATATATACGTGTCGGGAGGAGAAAGAGGGACGGTGCGGTGGGTAATTTTTAGGTTTGTAGAGCGGTTCAAGAGGGTTCGGTGAGATGGGCTTGTACTTTTGGTCGGTGTAAAAATTTTATTAGTGGCGTGAACAAAATTATATAAGAAGTGGGAGGAATTTTTTGAGGATGTCTGAAAAAAAATGATAATTGTAAGTTACGTTTGGTTGGAGTAATTAAATTTGAAAAAAAAAAAATTATATTAGCCTGTGTTGTCTCTAAAAACATGGAAAATTTTTAACATCTTAAGTTGATTAAATTGCGAATGAAATTCTTTTAAAAGATAAAAAAAATACTAATTTTACGTTCATGTACATTAAAGTGTTCTTGAAAGTCACCGCAAAAATTTGTATCTTTCTTATGAAATTTCAATTACGGGAAAAAGGTAAATTAATTAATTGTAAAATCAGCAATAAAATTCAGAAACACCTTTTGCACAACTATTAAAAGCTGAAAAACTTTCAAAGTATTTTATTTTACTATATGTATACTTGAGTGAAGTAAATATAACACTCCAATAATTGTCTGAAAAAACTATATTTCATTATTCTGTTTCAAAACAAGAAGAAGAATCTTTACAATAACAATAATTTAAAAAAAAAGCCAGTACCAAAACTACACCACCATTTGTAAGTATATAACTCATCGCCAAAGTATCCAATTCTCACTCAATTTCGCATTTCATTTGTAGACAAAGCAGACCAAGAAACAGAACCTCGAAACACACACTCACATCACACACACACACACAACAAGTGCGCTTTCGAGCGATTCAGCGATTCGCGTGCAGGGTCGGCCGGAGAGCAGAAATGGAAAAATATATATGCGCGCGCGTGAAGGGGGAAGCGGGAGAGAGAGAGAGAGAGAGAGAATGGCCAAGCGGTAACGAACAGCGCGGCGGCGGCGGCGGTACGTCAAAAGCATGTGCGCGCCGATGTGCTGGCAGCGAGAAAGAGAATCAAGTGTGCGGGTATGTATGTATTACATGTGCCGACGGTATAACAGTGGGTAGTTGGAATTTCGATGGGCTCGGGTGCAAAGCACAGTTTGTTTGGTTGAGAAAAAAAGTGTGTAGGATTTTTTTTTTTTATCGTTTTGGGAAAATTTTGCCCAACACGGAAATGTTCGAACTCGCTTTTTTGTGGCTATTTTTCTTAAATGCGATATTTAATAACTAAAGCTTCTACAGTAAATGGATATTATTGTTAAAATAAAAAAAAAAAACATTTAAAAAAAAGTTTATTTCAGTAGTACAATTCTTTGTAAATGTATATGCATACAACATCTCATATGATATCTAGTGGTATCTAATTGTTTTTATTTTATTCTTTATTTTAGATATTGCTTGGAAAAGGTGAAGAATTCAAGATATGTAACGCGTCAAAGTCTGGTAACTCCACCACCGTTGGCGTATTATAAAATAGCCAATGGGGTACGAGTTTCCTACCATTGATGCGCTGGTCATCGGAAAAAGTTCTGCGAAAAGATCTCTTCCTTCGAAATTAAATGGTTTCAAGAAAAAAGCTGGCTGCAAAGTTAAATAAAATTGGAATTCATCTTGCAGTTTTGCCTTCAACTTTGAAGAAGAAGCCATCATGAATTTCTTCACATGTAGGAAAAGAATTAAAAACAACGAGTCAATGACACTTTGTGATAAAATAAAAAGCTCCGTCATAGATGTTCTTTTAATGATACCATTAAGTTTATTGAGTTCAATAGAAAGAACTAAATGTTTAATAATTGTTATTTAATAAATTTAATTAATTTGTTTTTATAGAATAGTTTTTATATGTACTTGATATCAAAATGAAAGATTATTTAATAAATATTATAAAAAGCGATATTATTTATACTGAAATGAATTGGACTGATCATTTTGTCTTAATACATATTATATATAAGTTTTTTTTTAATTGTTCTTATTATGTCATTATATACCAGAAATGTAAGTCAACCGTAAATTTTTCATAAGCGTTAACTACTTATTCTTTAATAATTGTATTCGAATATTTCTTATTTTGAAAATAGAAGTTAAATTTACGTACTGCATAATATTGATCTTTAATTTTGAATTTGTTTTATGACATCTTTTTTTTTTAATAATAAGTAATTGTAGTTGGAGGTTTTTATGGAAAAGATAAAGGCCAAGAACAAAATAAGCAAATTATAAGTTTGTCTATTGTTTATTGATATATTGAACATCAAAATGTACAGATAAATTTTCGGATTTTACTAAATTTTTCAATATTCAAACATTGTGGGATCGTCCAGTGATTTAACAATCTCCTCATTTCCAAGATAGTAAATATCGTAAGACGATCCATCGTCATCAGTATATTCAAATTTGTGTACTGCAGATAACAATTGATCTACTTGATCTACTGCCATCGTAACGGCTACGAGAGAGGCCAAGAGAGCTAGCATTAGAAATAAAATCTACAAAAATAATGATTTATTAATATATTAATATTAAGTACATTTGCTTAGAAATTTAAAATAATTCAAAATTGTAGAAAATCAAAGAAAAATTAAATTTTAAATAAATTTTACTTACGAAGTACTTCATTTTGACGTTCGATATTGAACAAATTTGATAAACTACTGAACGATCAGAAAAATTTTCATCCGTATTTATGCTGATGGTTTTAGAGACAGCTAATGACAATACTCGCCTACTTACTTACGAAGCTATTTTTTTACTTTTGATATGTTTCAGTCTAAATTGTCATATTTCTTAATGAGTTTTTAAATTTTTATTTTAATTATCAAGATATTTGTGGTTAAGAAAATAATTACTGACCCAAATAACGAAACACGAGTGAAATAGATTTTATTAACTTATAATGACTTTTAGCGATCTTTTTTTATCGAAGCCAGCATGGCAGCATTCAATTATACGTCCGTACCGACATTACACTATTTTTCTCCAATCTATTTTACTTTAAAATTTTAATTGATTATCTTAATCATCCATTGTTTTTCAAGTTATTTCGAACAAATAACGTAAAATCATAGGTAGCGAGAAAATGGAATAAAATAATGAAAAATACCCATTCCTTGAAGACGTCGAATTATACTAGGAATATTTTTATCGAAAATTTAGTTGTTTTAAATCATTTTACAGATTTTAAAAGTTATTGCAGCCACCCTCTGTTTACAGCAAATTCCAAAACGGTGTGCGATAAAAATGATTAGTGAAAATGATGAAAGTAAGAGAGGTTCCAATACAATACATGCTGTAAATTAAACTATAACTTATTGCAATTAGAATACTAAATGTTCAAACAGGGAACTAACGTAAGTAGTTGATAAGGGCTGAACATTCTAAAACTTTTCCAACATTGTGATTTTGATCTTGTAATATTTATCATGCTCCTTTTTTATTACATTGAATTGTGAAGTAAACGCAAGTCAACTTTGATAATAATAAAAACAAATTAAAATGATAATATAGTTCGTAATTTTTTCAAACCTTTCTAGCATCCCTTACTTCTTTCCAAAATCGTCCAGTGAAATTCGAAATAAACCGTTATCGAGTTTTGAAAATCGCTCACAAATCTTTTTTACTTCCCACATAGGTACCCAAGTATAATAAAATATATACATTAAAAAAAAATTTTTTATATGTCCGAGAAAACAAATAATTACTCTCTTTATTTCGTCCTTGAAGACTTATTTAAACAAACATTTGTTTATTTGCTCTAAGGTTCGCTAACATATTATTAAATATTTTCTAAGAATATAAATATACTTAGCGATATTTTTGAAGTAAAGAAGATATAATATTTTGTTAACTCAAGCTATTAATTTATAATCATAATAGTAATTTTTAATTTAAATTAGTTATTGCAAATGTATAAAAATAGAATAATGACTGGTACAGTACATAAAAGGAGTATATTAGGCCTATATTAAAACATAATTTCGCAGTTTACGAGACTATTATGGTTGATAATGGGATCGTTCTCAAAAGTCATTTCAAACTTCGAAATATGTTTTTTGACCTTTTTCAAAATTGGCCTAAATTACTTATACATCATTTTTAATTTGACATTAAATACAGGGAAATTAGGTAGTAAAATATAAAAATTTATTTACTTTTTACGTAAAAACATATTTTCGGAGCAACCATACATCCTGACTGTTTCTTATTATTATTATCATTATTATTCCTTGATACCTATTCTGTATCTGGCGTACATTTTACACTTTTATAGAGAAATAAAATAGATATACAAACAGCGAACTAATAAAAAATTTTAATTTTGAAATCACTTACCATCACCGACGATGCTGTTGCTTCCTACGTTACCGATCATCGACAGTTTATCTTCACATTTAAATTATCCATAATATGGCCGTTCCAACCGTCGATCTACAATTCGGTCAATTATGCAAGAAAGACCTTCCTCCCATATCATCGATCTTGCTATTATTATCCAACCGATTTAGAACTCCCCTTCCAACCTAACTTCGCGTCCATGCAGCGGGAATCGCGTGCGGCGCCTAGGAAAACGATTATTATCTGCGGTCGGAAGAGAAAACCCCTCATCTTTTTACCCCCACCTACTCTCCCTGGTCGCCGCATACTTTGCATGCCTACTTTCCACCTCTCCCAAGGCAAAGTGCATTATAACCTCGCTCTACTCCCGCGTGTAGGTATATACATGTGTGCGCGACTTTTCCTTCCCTTCTAGCGCAAAATATTTCGCTTCACTGGACTTAGAAATTTCATATCGCCGCGGCTGCGTGCGCGCGCAGCAGACTTAACTCGCTCTCTTCTTATCGCGCGCGTGCGTCTAGTGGCGCATGACCTTTGCCGAGTTTGTGTATATTCTGCATCGTATATATAATTCTCCAAAATATTGTTTGTGTTGTCGCGCAGCAGTCAGTTAGCATGAGCAGCAGCGCGAGCGCCGAGCGCGTTTGATCTTACTCATCAACCAGACCAGATGCATTGTTCGCGCTGGCAAACGTGGCAGCAGAATCAATTTGAAAGGGATTTCGAGTGTAGCAAGTGATTCGGTGTGTGTCAGTACGCTGTGGCGATGATGGCGAGAAGGAATGCGATGATCGGGGCCGTCCTGGTGTTGGCGTTGATAAGCTGCTCCAGTTGTCTCGAGAGAACGGTGAGTTTGTGTTTTGATAACAATGGATGTTTGGATGCGCATATATAGGTAGATATAGATATATATAGGCGTCACATGATTTGTTTTTGTCAGGGACGATGACGTTTGTTAATTGGAATATGCTCTTTTTTGGAATTTTTGTTTATAGCAGTGATTTTATGCTGTCAGTTTGATTTGAATAATAATAAATAATAATCGAAATAAGGGCTAATAATAACTTGTACAGAGAATTTTTTATTGTAAATGATTTTCTTTATTTTGTAAAAATGAATGTTATGAAGTCTTGCTGTACGCTTAATGATAAAAAGAGATTAATGCATTCCATATTCTCATTTATTTGCGATAAATGCTAAATTATTAAAAATATTTTCAAGCAGTCAGTAAAATTATACAAATAGCAGCTTTTGAATCCAATTTATCTGTGGTGATTAATGTTGTTTGTTAAATTAAATTTTTGTCTATGTTTCATACATGGATTATTCATACTATTCTGTCTGTAAAAGTATCAAGTTACTATACTGTTTTCTTTGTTCTACAAAGATAACACGAACAATGCGTTTAATTACTATAAAATATTGAGAAAAATTCAAGAATAAAAATCATGTTTTAATAAATATTTCAAAATTATTATATTTTTAAAAATTGTGTTCATTGATTGTAGCAAAATTTTAAATTATATTTATACTTGTATATTCAACGTAATAAACAATGAATAATAAAATTGGTTAAAAAATTTTAATTTGATTTTCAATTAGACTAAAATTACATTATTATTTTTAGCTGGAATATGCCTTTAACGAAGACTGCAAAGATCTTTGTAAAAATGCACATGTACGATTGGGGCATGTGAAAGCAATTGGACCAAATGATATTTTGCACTATCTGTGGGATTTCACAGAAAGTCCAACTATATTTGTTGCTGTTACATCACCTACTGCCAAACTTCAGGTCACTTGGTGTGATTATATAGCAAGAAAACCAAACTCATTGAATTTCACGGAAAAACCAATTTACACCTTTGGAGTTTCTATAGAACGGGTAATTTATGTTTCAAAATAATTATTGAATTCTGAAAATTTTTATTATTGCTTATATTCAAATTTTCAAATCAAATATTAAATTATTGTATGTGTTTATTAATACATAAATATTTTTATTTAAAGTTTCTTGAGTTTGAGGATTACAAAGATGAAGGAAGACTTGATAAAATAAGTAACAAAAATATTACTGAGTTGAAATTAAAAAATTTTCAATGGCATCATAAAAATCTAACCAAACACAACAATTTTGTTGAATTCCACACATTAGCTGATAATTATAAAGATCTTGAAAACAATGAAACACGACATGGAAATGTTACATTTTTAGTAAGCATATAATTTATAAATTTAAAAATCCTATTTATATAAATTATTATAACTAATAAAAAATGATTACATATCATTTTTAGATGCACGGATTCAGTACATTAAATCATTCTCATGTTATGCCTTGTATGTTACATTCTGAAAATGCTACCCAGATCGATATTGTAATTGATCACTTAGAAACAAAAAAAGAATTTACCAAAAGTCGATTTGCAATAGAATTACTAATTGTGAGTGATACAAGCCCTAATGAAACACTAAATATTGACCAAAAAAGAAAATTAGATGATGAATTTACTCCTGGCATATTTGAGGTATGTTTGAATTTTCTTTATAAACTCGTTTTTAACTTTATGAATAGTAGTACTACAGCGAAATAAATATTTTTCCCCTATAGATTATGGAATTATCAACACCATTAGTAAAAGACAAATCAGCATATTTACAATGGAGACCTGTATCCTATACAAGTAGAAATCGAGATGTAACTGATTCAGTGAATACTGTTTATTATACTGTAAGAAATGCTACAATTGACAACTACTTCACTAAAAGTAATTTACTCTACATGTACTATGGAGAAAACATGTTCAATATTCTTGTCCAAAGAATGAATATTTCACTGGGAAGTGCTGGGGATCCTTTTTACAAAGAAACTCAATATTCTACATGGTAAGATATTATTTTTAATTATAAGCACTTTCAAGTATATATTATACAGTAATACAAAACAATATAAGTACAAAAAAAGAAAATAATTTTAATTAAACATTTTTGCTTTATAATTGCCATTAATACTATTAATCATTCTAGTATTTTTTAAACATGTATATTTTAAATTCCAAAACTTTGATTCTAAACTTGTTTTCATTTCAAAACTGAAATTCCCCTTTTTCAGGACTTTCCTTGTAGGCTATGGTACTCCACCAGAAGAACGATTTTCTGGCATGGTAATAATGGTTATTTCGATTGGAGTTGGTCTCCCTCTGTTAATACTGGTGTTAGTGGGAATTTACGTTTGTATCCGTCGGAGGCCACAAAATTCCAATAACGCAACAGACAACAGATAGAAAGAGATAAAAGTGGTCGGTTCTACTTCCGAAAAGTGATTCAAAAAATTATCGCAATATACGCCCTATGAAAGACCCCTATTTGTAAATGGTTTTATCATAAGAATATTATCAGGTTAGTCACTTATAATTCCACATGTTTTGTGTCATAGAAATAGACCTCACGCTCTATTTGTAAATGGTATTCTTCTACAGATATTGAAATAGTTATTTATTTGTAAATATTATGTAACTATTATACCTTCATTCTATTGAATTTCCAAATTATAAATTTTTAATTATGTAAAATTGAAAGGTAAAATTCTAAAATTATGGTAAAAAAACACGTGGAAAAATTCAACGACAATCAGAATATTCCTTGAAATATATATTTATTGTCGTATTACTATTAGGTTTATGCATGATAAAACCATATCGTTTGCGTTTCGAATCATTGATATATATTCAGATGATTACCGACTGTGTCTTTTGTTATAGAAAGGTATATTTTTTTAAATCTATATTATAGCGAAAAATATGATATTAAAAATTATATATTTTTGGATGGCACAAATGAGCCAAGCACTGCGTTTTCTAAACATTTATCTAATCGAACATAATCATAGCAATATATTGAATATTTTTGTCGTGCAACATGTTCCTGTACATACAACTTGACGACTGTTACATTTTATAAGAGAAAAAGAAAGCAATCACTATAAAGATCGAAATGACCAAATATTTTGTATTATGGATGTAACATACTGCGTAGTTATCGGTAGGGTTAGGCAGGATCATGACAAGCATTTACCTTTTGTAATTAATTTACATTAACTATACTATTTACAAAATTGTATGGCGTAATCGTTAATTGATTGTGATATCTTAAATGTAAAATATAAAATATTTATTAATTTTTTATAGATTTTAAATAAGCATAAAAACTTTTTATGAGTTTATTAAATTTAGTAAAATTATAATACGAGAAAATTTTATAAATTCACATATTTAAAATTTTTATAAATTATTACTTGGGATAAACACAGATATAGACTAGCCATGGTTAAAACTAGATTTCAACATTTCTTGAAAAAATGTTATACTTTATTCACTTCATTGTTATTGGTAACTCAAATATGAAGATTTGTAATTTTTATACAAAATGTAAAATTTCTCAAGCACGCGTTATTTTTCTAGCAAGTCTTTTATAGTGATTATAGTGTATTTGCCATAATATCAGCGTACTCGTAGTTTTTGAAGTACCTGTTTAAAATTATCGAGAAATGTAGCCTCATTTTTCGGTTGAAGTTAAGATGCATAATCCTCAGGCAATATATGTATATTTTACTGTATAAAACGTAAGAATAAACCAAAAATTTATATAAAAAATACTGCTTATCTTCATTACCCAAAATAACATTTTCGTAATTATTTATTAAGTATGTTTTTCAGACTAAATAATATTTAAAAAATTATTGAAAGATATATTAATATTTAAGCTCGAGGTCAATCAAAGTTTCATAGACGAGAAAAGCCATGCATAATGTACTCATAATTACTTCATGGCATCCACAATTAGTTTTAGTTTTAATGAAACCATGCGATTAAATCATAAATTTTTAAAATCTTCTTAAAACAATAGTAATTTGAATCAGTCAGACGGAGAAAAGTAAAAATTTTTATTCCAAATATTAAAAATATTCTGTAATAAGTCAGGAAAATTTAAAAATCACTTAAAAGATTATTCTTATAAAAAATAATACTTAAAATTTGAATTTAAATATAAATAAGTAATGCTTAAAAATAAATCGTCAAGAAATGAAAAAAATTTACACGAAAAGTTTTACAACAGCACATAATACTCAAGGGTGACGTCAGCCGTCTAATTTCAAATAATGCATTTATTGTATATAAACACGCTAATTTTATATAAAAAATCATTGTTTATTGCCATTAATTACGCGACATTGTTATTCCACGTTTCTAAAACGTTTTCTGGAAATGTTTTTTTTTTACAATAATCTCGTGGTGTTGTGTATAAGCTAAAATAAATCTACGACCAGAGAGTACAGAAAAGCACCGTGGGTATATAATTAGCTATACGATTCTTGGTTTTCATTAGCTGTTTATCTCTGCACACACCGATTAATGAAAAAACCTTCTTACGATAACACTTAAATTTTAATTCTGGAAACTGCACAGGATCCATCCCAGATATTCGTGACGATCCCGTGGAGACAGCCTCGTAGAGCCATTGTCGTCTCATTTTTTCCCAATTTCTTCTCAAGGAATAGTATATGTATATATATTGTGTATGTACATACGAGTCGACACATTTGGATCGGTCGACAAACAAAGTTATACACAGCCTTTATTGAGTGTTATTTAAGCTTCTTTTTTTCTCTCATCTTTTTTTTATTCCAAAATACCTCTTGTAAAACGTGCGGACCGCATACGCTGCTCGTCGTAACAAAGAGCGATAAAATCATCTAATAAAGAAGGATAATGTAACTTATATGCTGTGAGAGAAAAATTAATAAAAAGAATGAATACTTGAGGTTCTCGTGTTATTGTCGAGATGCTTGCAAATTTTGGGAAGTAACATAAAAAGGAAGAGAAAAAGGTATACGTGTAGAATATCTACTTAAATGTATAAGGAGAATAAGATGTTTTGCATTTTATAGCCTAAGATAAAAAAGGGACCAATCAACGATACATTCGCTTAAATTTTTATGTATTATAATGTTAGTATATTAATAATATCGTGTATAACAAAGCGGTAACAACTTGTTAATTTTTAACTATTACGATAATAATTATTTATTTTATAATTACAATAATCAATATAAGGGTCGTTTTTGTTTTTTTTTTCTTTAACTAATATAAGTAACAAATCAATCTCTCTCTTTTTTTATTTAATCCCTCGTCGATCGAATATATAAATCCTTCGCTAGAATCAGTTTTTTTTTTTATTGTTTATAATTTTTTTGCTTCGTTTTCGCCGCTATTCGTCGCAATACTCTCGCTTTCTCTTTCTTCACCGCACTCCGAGACTATAATGAAATGTATTACGCGTCATCCGAATCCTTTTGCGTCTCAATTTTTCTCTCTAATTACAATAGTTTTTCTTTCGCTCTGTTTCTCTCTCTCTCCCGCTCACTTTTTTTTTGTTTTCGCTTTTTTTTTTGGTTCAACAACGTTCTATCTTTCTCTTTCTCGCATCTTTCGCCGCTTACTCGTTCTCGATCCAGCAAGTTTCGTCGTCTCCTTTCTCTCACTTTCAGCAATAAATAACAATAGTAAAACATAATGAATTAATAGTAATATTGTGCAAATAACTCGGTTCGCCGCTTCTGTTACCTTTCATTCTTTCTCGCTCTCACTCTCGCTCGCTTGTTTTCTCGTCGAATGATTCGCATATATGTGTTCGGTTCGCGATGCGCTACGACGACGACACGGACGCGTTCGATACGACGATAGTTACAATTATTACATTACGCGCGTATAAGCTTACCGACGAAAATTTGCGGGCGAAACCCGTAATGTGTTGGGGTCCTGTCGGGGCCTTCGATCACCGTCACAAATTCGTTCGTAATTTTATATATTGCTATTATTGATCCGGTGCAACAACCAGTTGCAAGCCGTGGGATCGAACACCGACAGGGCCCGGGGGGAAGAAGTGTCTTTACGATTGTTTCGCGAAACGCGATTTTCGACGAAAGAGCTCAAACCCGCGTACTTTGTTTTTTTTTTTTTTACAATACGGTACGCGTATTATACACAAATTTACACGAGCTCGTGGCGATCGTGTCTTAGCGACGAAGACGATCGGCTTTTTCTTTGCAACCGTCGTCGTCGAACGCGATCGTTTTCACCGACGATTTTTCGTTCCGGTGATTGTCGAAGTGAAACGCAAACGTCGAGTGTGGGTACATACGTGTGGAATCGTTTCGATCGCGACGAAAAGTAAACGAAAAACAAATAACGCAACGATCGACATCGTTATTATAAACTCGCTCACACCTGAAAAGAAAAAGAATCGTCGATCGCGCTCCGTCGTCGTCGCGCCGCGAATCGCTTAATTTTGTTCCTTCGTCTTTCAAAATGGCCATTGTTTTATCGTTTTAGTTTGGTTGCTCTTTTTTTCCTCGACAAAGACATCAAATATACAATAATCAAAAATGAATAGTTATTTTTTCCCTCTCCGCCGGTTTTCCTTGCTCTGGATGCTGCGCTGCTGCATTTACGTTTAGTTTTTTTATTTTTTAAAGTTTTTTGCGTTTTTGTTACGATAACGGACAATTCATGACTTTTTGTTTAAATAACGCCTCGATAGCTAGCTTGATTTTTTGGTTTGCTTAAAATTGGATTCTTAGCTCATCTACCTATGACCCATGGCAGTTGCTTGTTCATTATACTGGCCGACAGGCTCTGGTTGTTATTTGTTAGTATTTAGTTTTTATTTTATTTTTTTCATTTAAAGTATATTCATTTTTTTCTGCTGGTTTAGCTTCACACTTTACAATAGCCATCTAGTAATGATTTTTTTTTTATTGTTTTATTATCGCACGATTTAAAATAACGATTTTCGAGAGTCTTCAGAGAGATTTTTTTATTTTTCGTCTAGAAAGCCCGCAGTTTTTTAAATGTAATCCGTTTCCTCGCTTCGCTTATACTGTGTGTGTGTGTTTTTTTTTTTTTGCGTTTGGTTACTTTTTTTTAGCCATTAAGAAAAAGTTTCTCCGCCGTCAGCGCGCGCAATTCGTATTATTATTATTATTTTTTTTTTTTCATCATTTAAATTTACACATGTAATGGTATGCCTTACATATTTTTTGTTCTTACGCAGCGACGTGTATCGTCACGCCGATATACAGGGCGCGCAAGAGAGTGCGAGAAATCCACGCCGCTATATACCGCTCTACTTCACCGTCTATATATTATAACTACATCGCGCGCACAAAAGTTCGAAATTTCGTCGTCGAGGATCGAAGTTTACAATCGGGGAAGTGTGATCGGAGAAATTTCGAAATTTTCAGCGCATTTTCGTGTACACATACAAGCGTCATATCGTGGCCAATAAAAAGTCGTTATATAGAAGACGCGAGAGCGCGCGCGCGGATCCACGGGCGTGAGACCGTAGCGCGACGGCAGCGTCGAATTTAGGGGAGGACATGAGTAGTCGACCGCGAAAATTCGCGAGGTCCGCCGCGACGCGACGAGGATGCGACACCGTGCAATGAAGCCCGTTTTGATCGTAGGGCGGCCCATCAACGGCGGCGGCGCATTGGGTAGGTGTGGATCGGACCTTCGAAAGGCGTGCCCCTGTGGCCGCGATAGGATTCGCCCTCGACGAGCCGCGAAAGCTGACGGCAAAAGTCCCCGCCCGAAGCTATATATTGCTGTTTTGTTTTTCTTCTTGTCGGTTAACGGCGCGTCTTACGGTAATACGAGTTCGTGCACGACAGGTATTATACACGTCGTATGAATATACGTGTGTGAGTTTATGTGTAAAATGGGATGGCGGTAAAAACGCGAGAGACGCGAATCGCGCGCGATCGATCGAGGAAGTTTGTGAGGTTCGATCGAGCGCGATCTCGTTTCGAAACCAAGGTGATAGAGTGACAAAAATCATCATGATCGGTAGCTACGTACGCGCAGACGCTCTATTACTTACAAATATATATTAAATATAACGAGTATAGTGTACGTCGAGCCTTAAAAAAATATTTGTGCAATTGATTCATCTTTTTTTTTTCTTTATTATATCACTAGACACCACGCAGTCACTCGTCGCTCTTTCACTCTTTTCGTACGTATCTCGCGTACTTAATCTCTCGACACACTCGAAATCGTGCTTCGCAATCTCTTCGCGCGCGCGAACTATACGTTTAAAATGCAAATATCTCTCGCCTATTTATAATAATCGAATGTGTGTTTTTTTTTCTCACGTCACGGAATCTCCGTGTTTTTTTTAATCCTCATCTCTTCTCGTCGTTTTTTTTTCTTTAATCGTAATGTCGGTGCTTAATACAAGCGGGACGGCAAGCGGACCGAGATGTAAGTATATATAGTTTACACTGTTATACCTCGGGCGTAGAAATAAAACGCGAACGTGGCGAAAAAGGATGAGATAATGGAACCGAACGCCAACGATCGTTGAGTATATATAATTTTCTAATGTACAAGCGTTAAAGCTTCGATGTCGAATTGTTCAGAGCGATCATTTTTACTATTTTTCTTTTCGTATGTAATCGATAGATATACGACTGTCTCGAAAATTTCGATGTACTTTTGTTGATACGATACAACATAGCAATTTCAACGTATGATCGAATCACCATCAAAGCGGCAATCTTAAGGTTATAATGAAATACTCTCTTCTCGAAGTCTAGGACTCGCTCTGGACAATTCAAAACCAGCCAAAATAAGACATAACCGTTAATACCTAATCGTGCACGAATTCGTCGATCGAATCGCATATACTTCATTCGTTATTCAAAACACAATCGTTTCAACATCATCAGGCGGAAGCGACTCGTGTCGACTGCTCGCACTCTCTTTTTATAATATCGCTGTCTCTCACGCTCTATTTCGTTCTCGCGCATACTTTCTCTCGCACTCTTTCTCTCTCTCTCTCTCGTTCTCTCTCTCTCTCGCTTTTCATGTATTTATTTTTATATTTTTTATTCCTTTAAACGCGTAAGTGTAAAGCTTATTTGCTGTGAATTTGTATCAATAATAACAAAATAAAGCACTTAGCTCGCTGCAAAACTCCAAAGTGCAAATAACTCTCGATATTTGTCGCTCTCTCTCTCGTTCTCTCTTTCGCTCTCGCTCTCTCATTCTCACTTTTACGCGCACACTCTCGCGCACCAATGTTTGTGTTTTTTTTTTCAAATATATGTCCCGTTGGATTTCTTCCACCACATTATCTTCGTGTCTCGTGGACTCGTAGAACGCTCGGGCGCGCGCACGCACACACTCACGGACGCACGAAAATTTCCTTTCTACGATTTTTTTCCTCTTGTATGTATATATATATACGCTTGTCGCGCGTCACGCACATGTATAGAGAGCACGAGTAAAATTGTCACGAGTTTAATTAAGCGTCTCTTTCGTCGCCTCGCTTTTTGCTCTCTTTTTCCCCACACTCTCGTACACGTGTGTGTGTGTGTGTGTCTGTGTCTTTTTCTGTAATGTGTGAATGTATATAATGTGAACGCTTGCGTTGCTGCTCTTTTTATTCGCGCGAATCAAAAAACAGTTATTCCATTACGCAGAGCGCGAATCGCATTTTTTGTTGTATTTATATAATAATATATTTTATATTATTTTATTTTATTCATTTTTTTTGTTTCATTTACTTCATTATAATTCATCTTATTTCCCTCGAGTAAAAAGTACGTTTATTAGATTGTACAAATGTACGTGTGCGATCCATAAGCAGCGAAGATGCAAATCGAATTCTTTTTTTTTATTATTATTCTTATATTCCTTTATATAATATGTACAGAAATTCTCGTGGTGAAAAATGACTCGTAGGTGATACGCGGTGGCTTTTTTTTATCCTCTGGGTGTTGAGTGGCTTATTTAAACTGCTCGTTTGTTTCCTCCTCCGTTTATATATTTCATATATTATATTTCTCGCGGTACGCCGTGCGTATAATATACTTGCGTGCGCCATGCTTTTTTTAGTATAGCTGACTTGTTCCGCTCTCTCCCAAAGAAAGTCCTTCAGCGATCGCGTTCTCGCGCGCATAATATATATATCGTGCGATTCACTTGAATTTCATTACGGCTCATTCGATCGACCGATCGGTTTGTCTTCCCGTTTAAAGTTCGTACGCATTTACATAGCTATATAATATATTTCACATGAAATCGCGAGGACGAAAAGTGTGTTAATGTGTAGGTGTGTGTGTATGTGTCAATGAAAAAGCGGCGGTCACTCGCCGTTATTCGATCTATAAGGGAAGTAATCGAATCGACGATGACGCACGACTTTTTCGCAATTGTTAGTTTCATTCCGCGATTCATTTCAAACGTTTTAGTATTCATTCGACTTTTCGAGTGTGTGTATAATATGTGTGTATGTGTGTTTGTGTATACGCTTTTTGTACGCGCACCGTTTCGATCGAAGGACGAAACGACGACGACGACGACGATGACGATTAAGTTTTTGAATAGCGACGATTTTCATCGTCGGAAAGTTTTTAATGTAGCGATTGTGCCTCAGGAGTGGAAGAATGTTTTAACTTTTACAAAAGAGAAGTAATTCGACAACTATTCTTAAACATTTGATGGTCAATTCAATGTTCGATATTACTTTAAAATGCTCGAAATTAATTTTGAACATCTTATCGTATTGCCGAACTTTTACTTTTGTTGTCGAGCATTCTTTACTTTGATGAAATAAGCTATTTGTTTACTGCAATGTTAAAGCAATACATCTATTAGAAATAGAAAAAGATTCGTTTTCAACGGTAACAAAATTGCCTCATTGCCGTAACGACGAAGTTTTGGTACCATATAAAAACGTTTACATAGCAAAGGCTAAGCTGAGAAATTGTTTGAAACGTATTACTAAAATTAAGTGAGAAAGAAAGAGAGAGGCTTGTTCGTGCGCGTCGGGCTTCTTTGTGCGGCGAGATAAAAGGATCGGTTTTTCGTCCTCCGTTGTTATTCTTTCCTCATTTGTTTATGCGTGGGTAGTTATATTTTTATGCATTAGCGTTAAAAATTTCGTTGGATTATGTCTAATCACTTATTTTCATAGAAAACGTTTGTGTTACGTTTTCAAGCGACGACGAAGGTCGGTTTTTCAATGAGAACGAAGACTTCGTTTGAATTGTACGAATTCATGAGTACGAAATGTAACAAACTTCATTTTACGGAACAGAAGCAGCGAAAATTTTAGATAAGAAAACTTTAGGTGTACCGTACTTCAATCGCGATATCAGATTTTGCAAATATACCCTTCTTCGATACGTGCTCCTGTAATAGGGTGTATCTCATTGCTATTTTAGTCTTTTGCAACGTATTTTTACTTCAAGATCAGCCATTTTTTACTATCATAAAGGCAACTTGTTGGAGGAATTTCTCTTAAATTGTACAATTAACTATAAGGCTGTTTTGAATTATGTAATACATTCGTAAAACCGTCCACGTTCTTAAAACCGTCTTTATTTTCGTGAAAGAGGCTCGTAATCAAGTTCGCGGCGGATGGCGCGTTAAAAATGACGAAAACCGTTGTTGCGTTTACAATACTTCCTTTCAAATTCTAGAGTGCCTTAGTTATTTTTCGAGAACTGATTCTTTCGTATTCTAAACATACTGTACAATTTTTTAGGTACAAAAGTGATTTTCTTATCTTAGTCATCATTTTCATTATCGAAGTGTCTACACTCTAGATTTACATTTGACGACAAATGCAATCGAAAGGTTTTGACCGAATTGTCATAAGAAAAATCAATTCTCGAGCAACTAGTACGACTCTACGAACAATAACTATTTTTTCCTTATCATTTACTTTACGTACTTTTATTTATCTTAAAAGTCCTTTAATATCCATACTATTACACCCGACATATATTCTAGTGTAAGAAAAAATTGTGTATTTAATGGCAGCAATGTTATTATTATAGCACTTATAATACGATTACAGCTCAGCAATTACATGATTTCCAACTAGATTATTTAAATGCAATGCAATTAGATGCAGCCTTATTATAAAGTTATAAAAATAAACTAATCGTTGTATGGTTGCAGTAGCAAATTGCATTATCTTATCATTTTCTAGAGTTCCACAATTTTGCGTGGATATTGGTAGGATACGATTTTGTGTAACAGATCGATTGCATAAATTAAGTTTATAAATTCTCAATACAATAGTATGGTTAATAAAGTCATTCTAGATAACAATAAAAGGCTAGTAAAGTAAAATTTTTGCCTAAAACCGAGTCGTGGCTTTACCTTAGGAATTCACTAAAAACACGGATAATTGATTAATCATGAACGCGTTACTCTGTTAATTATCCCTCAATGCGAACTAATACTTAGTTTTCTACGCATAGTCGTGCAAAACTTCGGTAAAAAAGATTTTCGATGACTTGCAAGAGTCTCTTCTTTGGTCGCGACGGCAAAATCAAAAGCTTTGAATTCACGTCACGTGGTTATATGTCGATCGGCGAATCAAGTTCACAATTAACCGATTACCCCTTCTCCACAATGCATTGACTCCTTTGCGCGAGCAACATTGAACCTAGCAGCACTCTATCGAGGTACCAATCTCTCTTTCTCTCTCTTTCTTTCTTTCTTTCCCGATCCTAACATCCGATTCTCCTCCGTCTCCCTGGGCACTCGCATATCGTCATCGGCTTCCCCAAAAATGCACCGGCGGCGGCATCATCGCGGCTCGAGCGATCGCGCTCAACAACCGTCCCGTATCCCGGCCGATGCACCAGCATCAACATCTCTTCCGTTGTTGTTATCCGTACCGTCGAGAGGTTCGGCGGCCGCCTCGTCTGCGGCCGCATCCTCTGGCTGATTGCTGCAATCCGTCGTCGTCGCCGTGTCCGTTCATCAGACGTCCGCGGTGCGCGAGGTGACGCTCGGCGAGCGGCTGTGTATGACCACCCGGTGTCCGTTCTTCGTGCTGAAGCCGTCGCTCTCGACGAGCACGGCTGTCTGCATGACAACACCGTCTCCCTCGGCGGCTGGCTGCTCCGTCGTCGCCGGCTTCTCCGTCTTCTCCGTCGTGCCGTTGCTCGGAGGAGCTCCGTTGCCATTGCCAGTGCCGTTGGCGGCGTCTCCGTTGCCACCTCCGTTCGTGGCAGCACCCCCTCCGGTAATGGCCGGCTTGCCTTCGCCGTCGGCGGCGCCGTCCGCATGGCTGTGATCGGCGCCGTCCATGTCGCTGTCGCCCCCGTGGCGTTGTAGCTTGTGCTTGCGCCAGGCGTTCTGAATAAGCCTGGCACAGTATTCCTCGCGCTGCCGCCACAGTGTCGAGGAAACCGGCTCGTAACCGACTTCGCCAGGTCTGGTCTGAACTTCTGCAAGTTCGCCGGTCTCCTCGATTGCGTTGCCCTTGCGAGCGAAAAAGTCCTTGGTGAGAGCATCGAGGATATCCACGCAAAACATAAGGTCCCCCTTACATATGGGAATATCCATCGACACAATCTTGTATTTATTGGGCTTGTGTATTTGGAGCGGCGGCTCGAGGACGTCGAGGAAGTCCGAGAGCTGGTCGTAGCGTATATATTGGGTGCCGTCGGGGTCGAACTGCTGCCAGATCTCATAGTACATATCGTAGTCGTCGTCGGTGAGACCTTCTTGGACGTCCTCAGTGGCTTGCGAGTAATTCTCGAGAATGACAGCGATGTACATGTTGATGACGATCAGGAAACTGATAACGAGATAGGAGAGTAAATAGGCTATGCCGATGGTCGAGGAGCCGCAGTTACCCGGATAGCCGATCTCGTTATTCGGCTCCTGGCAGTCCTCTTCGTTAATAATGCCGTCGAGGACGCCGTCCCAGCCGGCCGACGTCGACATCTGGAACATGAAAATCCATTAGTAATCTACTCGCGAGCTTAGTTTTTCGGCATTAACATGTTCGTGTATAGTATTAAATCCTTTACAAAGTAATCCTATTGATTATCTCTTGAAAGATGCTCCATAAAGGATTGAGTACTCGGTATGTTGGTTCTAATTACTAAAATGGCGAATACTTACAAACGGCTAACGATTTATCTAGACCTACAACTTAACTTCTACGTTATACAAACAAACCACTAACGACTGCCAGATATCTCCACTATAGTTCAGTCCATTTTATTAAGGAATAACTGTCATTTGTCTTACTTGAAAAAGCAATATCATCGATTGGCCGAAGGTCTTGAAGTTATAGACGTCATCAAGACCACTCTTGTCCTTCACGTGCATAAAGAAGGACATGCCGAATATTGCAAAGATGAACATGACCAAGAACAGCAGTAGGCAAATGTTGAAGAGCGCCGGTAAGGACATGGCCAGCGCGAACAGTAGAGTTCTTATACCCTTAGCACCTTTCACAAGACGCAGTACACGACCGACTTTTGCCACTCGCACTACCCTGAGAAGTGTCGGCGACACAAAGTACTTCTCAATAATATCGCTCAGCACCAGACCTACACATGCGCCAAGAGAGAAAAGAAAAAGTCCAAGTTAGTTTTTGTTCTTAGGATCTTAAAATTAAGTTTCCGATTGTTGTACGAAATGATAAAATTAGAGAGCATTCACGTTATCACGGGACATCTATAGAGGATGCAGCCCCGTTTCTTTGAACTTTTAACCTCTTGCAGGCCAAATTCTTTCATGCTAGGTACATACTTATAAAGTTAATATTCTGTTAAATAATTAATATTTATAGATAAAAGAAGATACCCATAATAGAAGTTAATTTCTGTCTGCCATTTATGGTAAAACAGATTAGTTTAATGTTGAAAAGACAAAACAAGATCAATGCAGAAATTAACTACTCGAAATATCATCTATTTATTGCTGAAAATAATAAAAAATGCAGTGAGAAGTATCATATAAGTTAAAAAATGTTTTAAAGAGTATAAAAAGATAATATAAAAAATATCATGCAATATATTAAGAAAAATCAAGTGTACAAAATTGGGCCATTATAAGAGGTTCAAAGTTGTGAACTACTCGTGCTATATGACGGCTGTGATAAAGCGGCATTAATTCTCATTTCGATTTCAACTAATTTTGTTATTTAATAATTAATAATTTTTAATCAGTTTTTATAATCCGCTTTATCACTATTTTATTACTAAGGGAATATTATTTTGAGGGACATGCATTATGTAGACCTTACAATGCACAATGATTGTAAATTTTTAAGTGCATTATGATTTATTAATCACGCGGGTGTGGGACTGATACAGTTTTGTTTGTGTGCTATTTGTCATTAATGTAAGTCAAGTTTGATACTTTCGACATGTTTTAGTATTTCATGTATGAATGAAAAATTTTTCGAAGTGTAAAGGGATGGATAATTTGTAACTAACTAAAACGTGCAATAATTTAGACTATGTTATTTGAATTGCACTAGCCCCCTAACTGGCATGTGACAATTAAAACTTTTAATCTAAATTTGGAAAAAAAATATAAAAAAGAAGTTCACATTCTTTGTATGTTACTGTACTAATATAAGCAGTGGATAAAAAAGTCAAAATTTATTATTTGGTGTAATTTACTTTTCGCATGAGCTACTAATCTAATGACTAATAGAAGTATGAAAATGAATAATCTTAAGGATTGTAAAAATTTGTATTAGAAAAATTTTGAATACATCTACTCCTAGTGGAGATGGATGCAATAACTTACATCTTGAACTTACTCAATTTACTCCTACATACTTTGTTTGGTACATTGTGGCTCATGCAGTCAGGTCGAACGTGTGCGCGAAGCGAGAACAAAATAATAACAAAATCAAACAAATCCAAATAAAATTAATACACAAACATAAAATGAACCATTTAATATAACGATACAAGATCTTAAGCTCACATCAAAATCATATTAAATATTAACAAATCAATAACATTTAATATAACTATACAAGATCTTAAGCTCACATCAAAATCATATTAAATATTAACAAATTATTAACACCGTAGTTAATGTAACAAAAATTATTTAAATAAAAATTGAATCCCTTAATATATTAAATCATTCATGAATCAGACTTGAGATTTAAACACGATATTTCTTTTCAAGGATTACAGTGAAATTAATTCTTTATTTATGAAAAGATAAATAAAGTGAATTATGATTGTCTAGTTCTTATTTGTATCGACATTTGCTAAATAATTCAGTTCGAATCTTAAATAATAATTAAATTTGGGTAATCTTTCATCAAGAATTAAAGGATTCAGTGAAAATGTAAATAAGTTAATAATTGAATTCTATGCTACTGAACATAACAGAAAATGGTTCTCATGACAGCATCACACGATCGATTCCCGTGATATTTACGGGTTTGCCTGACTGACTGAGCCTTTTTACTGTCATTATATTATGTCTTTATAATAACGTTGGGATCGGTTTCTCAGTCCTCAACTAACTCCTAGGGTTCGGGGTTTTTTTTTTGTAAACTTGGTCTAACGGAGCAGGGTCGAAAACGGGGGGTAGGGGAAGGGATTAACATCAACTTTAACTGAACATCAATGTAAGGCTACATAACGTAATGATGGTAAACAGTTACTGAAACTCCAGTGAAGCCTTTGCCTGTTCGCTCTCACACTTATAGATCGATACAGAAAAAAAAAAATTGATGCCAAAAGAGAGGTAGAATAATTGCTAGGTTCTAATTATACGTGCAGAGATCGTCATGATGTGCATATCCTTACATATATATAGTGTGTATATTCGAGAGTATGGTAGAGTAAAAATTTCATAAGGCATCCAATACAACGTGTACCATCAGTAATAAATAGTGTGAGAATGAAAATTTCTTTTTCGGGAGAAGCAAACAGGTCATGTCGTGGTTCCCCGCCGGGAGGAACCGTCATACAATCGACCGGCATATTCACTGGAGTTGTTTGCAACTATAGTAATCATTACGTTACATTACCTAATATTGATAATATAACGACAACAAAATCAAAGAGATTCCAGGGCTCCTTGAAGTAGTGGTAGCGCAGCGCGAAGATCTTCATGAGACACTCGCTGGTGAATATCACAATGAATATCATGTTCAGGTAGTCGAGGACGTGGCTGAAGGTCTCGCTCTGTTGGTAATGGTCGAGCGTCATCGTGAGCATGTTCAGCCCAATAAACAGCATGATTATCATATCGAACTTCTTGTCCGTCACTATCTCGAACACGATCCCCTGAGGCCTCCACTGAAAAGTCCAGACGAGCAAAGTTAGTTTCCGAGTGGATGATGAATTGTTAAAAAAAACTTTACGGTCTATAAACTGTATTCTAGACTATGTCGCACTTATCTATTCGCACTTATAGAATATTTCCTACTTTTTATGAATGAATATTGTCGGGAAGGAAAACTATCGCATCATGGGTATCCATACAAGAAGCCTCAGTCATATTACTATATTTTTGTCATTATTAACAAGGAATTTATTTTTACCAGGATATGGAAAGCTTGTTTACAGCATGAGCAAGTACTGTTCAGTAAGTATAGTTGTTTATTAGAACAATATTTGCTTGAAACTTCGGTATGTTCCAAAAAGTTTGATTGCAGTTTTGTTCGATACGACATTCAAGTGAACACACTTCGCATGCGACCTACCTTCCAGTTGTTGCAATTTTTTAAACTCTCCAAATCATTTTTCATATCGTTCAAAATGATTTGCGGATTATTTCAAATTTTAACAAGTGAATTTCATACAATTGACATAAAATTAGAAATAATCCTATAAGTCTTTTTCGGTTCAAGAACAATCACGTGATGCGCATTCTAGATGATTTAAACAATTGTGTGTTGCTTGGCCATAAAAAAAAGGCTGGATAAACATATTCGCATTTATCCAGTAAGCGAAAACTAAATTGGAACAAACTATGCTCAGACTCCTTGTAAACGTTCCATGTGTTCTATATGGGATTTTGTTTTGTACAAATCATGATATTCAATATTACCTCATTTTGCAATTTTGCATACCGCTCTAAAAATATGAAGGCAATGAGAAATGATGATTCATAAAAATAAATATTAATTCAATGAAAAAGAAAAACTAATTTAAATTTAATAAATGCTAAAATATAAAATTTAGAAAATAAAGTTTAACTAAATTATCAATGAATAATGTTTAAGAAGCACATAGAATCAACATGCTATAAGATTTCAAAACTAAATAAATAAAATATTCATGGAAATAAGATACTACTTAATTTCAATTATTAAATCAAATTTTCGATAAAAAATATTTCATGCAATATAGAAAATGTTTGATGCAATACATAGAAGTGAAATAGATGATGAAGGGTTTCACCTGTTTTTCGCAAGGAAACGATATTCACCTATTAATTAGGTGTTTTAATAAAAAAAATCATTTTCTTTAATACCTAAAGCTTTCATCACACGTAACCAAAATGTTATTATAACAATTTGCTTAATACATATAACCTCTGTATTTATTATACAGTTATGTAATTCAGGTGTGTGGTCCAAAATTCTGATGCATTTTTCTTATCTCATAAATACTTTATATCATATATCGTTCAGCCCCCGAGGATATTCAAGAGATTCCTCGCTGAAATAACTTTTCGAGCTCTTCCTGCTTTGTCCTCGAAATATACATTTTTAATGTACAATAAAAGAGTCAGATTAATTTTCATTTTTCTTTTCTAAAATCTACGAAAAATTTCTACTCTAAAACGTAAAATATCTAGAGCTGACTATGCGCTATTTCAAAAAAATTGTGTGACTGTTATTTCAAAATATTTGTGTTGAAATTTTTCATTTTTTCATACTGATTTGAACACAATTCTTTTGTTCCACGCATGAAATGTGTAATTTTTATTTTTGAATATTTATTTCATGAATATTTTGACTCCTTAGTGTGGAAGTGCCCGAAAATTTATTGTCTTATATGGCTTAGTGGTAATTGCACAAGTTTTGAGCAGTTCCACTAAGAAAGTAACTATCTGAACTTCAAGATACAAAATGCCTTCATTTTTCAACGTATATTTTTAGTGTTTTACTAAAGAAAATCATATCTTTTGTTAAACTTGTCGGTAATTTTTTTTTTTTTTTAATGTAATTTTTATTACTTTTAAATTAATCTAGAACTTATTAATTTTTTCTATTTATATGAATATTAGAAAATTTAGTTCTCAAATTTAAGAAAAGATCGTGTTTTTCACATTGCTTGAATCCTAAAATTATAGATTGAAAAAATGAGGAACAGGGTATCCTGAAGATTTGACAGTCACCTGATAAGACACTTCCACTGCTGAAGAGTTAAATAACAGATCTTATGCGTATAGCCTATCAAAGGCCATGTCTAAACGGACATTCCGGAAAATCAATATGATGAATTGTTGTCAACATCAAAATCAGAATTAAAAATTTCGATTAATGAGACCGCAATCGAAATGTAGAAATCATGATAATGATTCTTCTGAAAATGAATAGCGATTTTTGTGATAGTTGATCATTCAAGTATTCA
>JAPYZO010000707.1:0-48244 GCA_030522905.1 Torymus flavipes | reverse complement strand
AGTTTCTTTCTCCGGAGATGGTTCTTTCTTTTCAATTTCTTTCTCCAGAGATGGTTCTTTCTTTTCAGTTTCTTTCTCCAGAGAAGGTTCTTTCTTTTCAGTTTCTTTCTCCGGAGATGATTCTTTCTCTTCAGTTTCTTTCTCCGGAGACGGTTCTTTCTTTTCAGTTTCTTTCTCCGGAGATGGTTCTTTCTTTTCAGTTTCTTTCTCCAGAGATGGTTCTTTCTTTTCAGTTTGTTTCTCCGGAGATGGTTCTTTCTCTTCAGTTTCTTTCTCCGGAGACGGTTCTTTCTTTTCAGTTTCTTTCTCCGGAGATAGTTCTTTCTCTTCAATTTCTTTCTCCGAAGATGGTTCTTTCTTTTCAGTTTCTTTTTCCATACTTGGTGACTTTGATTTATCTCGTACTTCATCGGTAATAGTTACACCCTCCGTTTCCTTCGCCCCTGAAACGTTTAATATTTTTTCCGGTGACGGTTCTTTCGAGTCTGATTTTTCGGGAGATGGTTCTTTCTTTATAATTTCTTTCTCCATACTTGGCGACTTTGATTCATCACGAGCTTCATCTACAATCGTTTTGTTATCAAATACCTCGGCCTTTGTATCGTCTAATATTTTTTCCGGTGACGGTTTTTTCGAGTCAGTCTCCTTTTCAGCGCTTGGAGATTTTGATTTATCTCGAACTTCCTCAGAAGTAAATTCAGATGTAATTTCTTTAAAATCTTCAGATTTTACTGATTTCTCGGGAGATTGCTCTTTCTTTGCAAATTCTTTCTCCATACTTGGTGACTTTGATTTATCCCGTGCTTTGTCGGCAATCGATTTGTCCCCGGATACCTCTGCCTCCCTAGCATCTAATAACCCTTCTTTTTCGTGAATCTCTTTCTCTGCACTTGGAGACTTAGACTTATCCTCAATTTCATCAGAAACAGTTTCTTTTGCATCTTCAGACGGTACTGATTTCTCGGGAGACGGCTCTTTCCTTTCAGTTTCTTTCTCCACGCTCGGTGACTTGGAATCACCCAGTCCCTTATTTAATTCAATTTCTACACTTTCGGTGATTAACGAGTCCTTTTTATGCATGACTTTTTCAATACTAGGTGATTTTGATTGATCTCGAACTTCATCAGAAACTTTCTCCGAAGCGGCATCCTTCACGTCTTCAGAAGTCAGTGTTTTATCAGGAGAAGACTCTTTTGTTGCCGATTCTTTCTCTACGCTAGGGGACTTCGACTTAGCTCGTGAATCATCAGATACTACTTCCGACACGATATCTTGCAAATGCTCAGATTGGTCTAATTTATCTGGCGATGGTTCCTTCTTTTCAATTTCTTTTTCTACGCTAGGTGATTTTGACTTATCTTGTCCTCTATCGGAAGTAATTTCAGCGGCCAAATCTATTGACTTTATAGGCTTTTCGACTTTTTCTATATTTTCGGTATCTTTTTCAACACTTGGTGATTTTGATTTCTCTCGAATTTCTTGGGATTCCATTTTTAATATGATTGATGTTGAATCTTCAGCCTTTACTGATTTTTCCGGTGAAGGTTCCTTCTTCCCGAGCTCTTTTTCCACACTAGGTGATTTCGACTTCTCTTGTACACTATCGGAAATTTCAGATACCAAATCTATTGACTTTTTATGCTCTTCTTGTTTCTCCGGAGAAGATTCTTTCTTTTCGGTGTCTCTTTCAATACTTGGTGATTTTGATTTTTCATGAATCTCTTGAGATACTGATTCTGATCTGGTTTGTTTTGAATCCTCAGTTATGACTAATTTCTCCGGCGATGTTTCCTTCTTTTCGAGTTCCTTTTCTAGGCTAGGAGACTTTGACTTATCTCCCTTATCTACGATTCCAGCTGGTGCGTCTTCACGTTCTTCCGATTTATCCGGAGACGGTTCTTTCTTGTCACTGTCTCTTTCAACGCTTGGTGACTTCGATTTATCTCGAATGTCACTAGTAATTTCCTCCGTATGTTTTAAACCTTCAGATATTGCCAATTGTTCAACCGACGTTTCTTTTTCTATACTCGGAGACTTGGACTTATCACGTACCCCATCTAATGAGGATTCAGACACTGCATCTTTCAAAAATTCAGTTTCCACTGATTTCTCTGGTGATTGTTTCTTTATTTCAATATCTTTTTCGACACTTGGTGATTTTGATTTTTCTTGAGTTTGATCCGAAAAAATGTCCGACGCAATATTGGCAGCATCTGCTGATATTTCGAGTAGTAACTCTTTCTTTTCAATTTCTTTTTCAAGACTAGGAGACTTCGAATCATCGCATATGATATTAGAAACGGTATCTGTTTGCACTAAATCGTCAATTGACATTTTAGGCGATGTAACTTTTTTGATTATTTCTTCTTGATCGCTTGACGGTTTTTGTTTCTCTTCCTTTGAAGAAATGTCAGTTGTATTGGCATCTTTTATCGCAGTTTTATTGTCTGTTTCTTTATCAATTGTAGAAGATATTAAAGACTCTTTTCTGTGATCAGTACTGATATGTTCTTCCTCTATTTCTTCTGTATGATCCTTACCCGCTGCTATATCAGTTTCTTCAGATAACGTTTCTTCTACTAAAATTTCTTCTGTTGGGAGTACAACTGCCTTTTCGGTAGGTGATTTCGAGAACACACTTTCCGCTGGTGAAGCATCTCCAGAATGAAGCGAATCAGGCGATTTTGTCATATCCGCAGTTGGAAGACTAGAAGGTATTGTAATTTTTTCTGGTGCACTTGTATCTAAAGTCGTTTCAAACGTTTTTGGTACTACTGGTGATTTTTCTAAGCTATCTTCTGGCGTACCTTTTTCTACATCTTGATCAGATTTCTCAGACACTATACTATCCTTTTCAGGTGTACTTTCTACTGAGCGCAATGAATCTTTATCAAGATTTACAGAATCTATTTCTGCAGTCATTCTTACATCATCCTTTAATGAGTCTTCTGGTGTTGGAGTTTTAGTAAATGTAATTGTTCCAGTAGGGCATATTTCGATTTCATGTCCACCATCTTCACTACTTGCAGTTACTACCATCCTTTTAACGGTTCCATCGTGACTTTCTTGCAAAGTCGTTTCATCGACAGACGATTCCTTGTGAATGTTTTCTGACATAGAAACATCTTCGACGTCTTTAAAATCCGCTCTACCAGTAGCATCAGCATGAGATTTCTCAAGAGAAATTTTTTCCTGAATTTGTTGTATTTCTACTTTTTCTTGAAGAGTTGTACTTTTTATTTCATCTTCTACATTTTTATCATGAGAAATTTTTGCATCAAATGGTTTCTCTTTGTCTTCATCGAGATATTTCTCTTTTGCATCAATTTCTGATAATTCTGATATTTCCAAATCTTGTGTAATATCCGTTTCTATTTTCGTCAAATCTTTTTCTTTTAAGTCTTTTTCTACAAAGTCATGTTCTTTTACATCTTTTTCAATAGTTTCTTTAACAAACTTTTCATCTGCTTCAATTACATCACTTACGCCTTCTGACACTTCTTCAACCTCTTTATCTTTTAAATCACTTATTTTTTCGGATGTCGGTAATGAAGAAAGATCTCGTACCTTATATTCTTGTTCGACAGCTTCAAAGTCGTCTACAATTTTTGACTCTTCGCGTGATTTCTTGCGATCTTGAGGTAACGAAGACGCAAATGTAGATGATATACTTACGAAACCATCTACTATTTCATCTTCGCTTACATCTAAAGCAGTAGGTGCTGCTATTGACTTCTTGTAATCTTTTTCGACAGAAAATTCTTCTGTTGTCACATCAGTATCCAATGACTTATCTAAATCATCTTTAAGTAATGTAAAATATGACTCGTCTGAAATATCAAAAACGAATTCTCTAGACAACTTTCTTCTCACTATGATCTCCTCAACAATCTCTATGACAACACGTTTTGAAATTAGCATCTTCGTAGAAATTTCTTCAATCATTGCTAACGATATCCTCTTATTTTTATTTACATACGTATCTGTAATGTTATTTTCAATTTCTAATCTTTTCTCCGAAGAAATATCATGTGATCTTAAAATTTGAACATCATCTGCAACATTTTCACGAGGGATTTTATATTTTATAATGATTTGTTGAATAATATTAATAATTTTTTGTTTAGGCACATGTTTCACGGTCACAATATATTCCAAGACCTGCACATTAAATTTGTGTTTTCTGAACACAATAAATTCTTCAATAATGTTTTCTAAGCTCGTTTGCTTATTAAATAAGTCTTTGTATTCCCCTGGAAGATCAGATTGTTCTAGTTCTGTGGCAAATTTAGGCGAAGTTGGTGTAGATCCTGGGGTAACAGTTACCAGTTCTGCTTTACCTGGGGATAATTTTTGTTCAAAACTGATTTCTGATTGTTCTATAATTTGATCGTCTTCAATATGTTCGTCAAGAATTTCTCGTTTCGTAATTTTCTTGACACAGACTTCTTCTAAGCCTAGATCCATGACATCTTCTCTAGTATCAGCAGCATCTTCAATACTTGGTTCGTCAATAATATCATATTTCATAATTTCTTCGCAAATCCTTTTCGCCTCTTTTTTATCTGCTTCTACTTCTTTTGTTGGAGAAGGTACAAGACTTTGTTTTTCTTGAACTATTTTAGTGCAGGGTTCTTCATGAATTTCAAATTTATCAGTTTTTTTATAGTCAATTGGTGAAGATTGAATTTCTTCTTTTTCGAATAATTCTCCGATCTTTTCGTGGCTTAAGAATTCTTCAGTAACACTAACCTTTTTAGGAATTACGGCACCTTCTACCGAAGAAAGTTCTGCTATTACTTTTTGTTCGCCTGAATCTGTAAAAAGAGTTTTTCCTGATAGAAAGTCATCTTCTTTAAGGACTTCTGCAACTTTCTTTACAATTTCTACAACATCTTTACCTTTAGTCTTATCGTCTTTTTCAATTTCAATTCCAGCTGTACCAACTAGTACTTCTGCTACGTCACGAACTGCTTCTCTAACATCTCTAATGATGCCGTCAGAGTCGCTTTGTTCTTCTTCAAGATCTTCCTGGGAAGGTATAATAAATGTAACTTTTTCAGGTTCTTTTACATCAGATTTTATATCTACAAGCTTTTCGGCGGCTCCAGTTAAAGTATCTTTCACGAAATCTTTGGACACAATATCATGCTTCACAGCCTCACCAACTTTTTCGTCAAGGGACTCTAAAGAATCTTGCAGACTATCTTTCGCATTTTTGAATTTTTTCGATGCTTCTTCTGCAAAAGCTTCAACTTCTTCGATGTCTTTAATCGTTTCATCTTTTAGTTTTTCTTCCTGTTTCAAATTCTTGATATCATCTTCTGACATTGGTTTTAAATCTGATTTTGAATCTTTAATCTCTTCTTGTAAAAATGTGGCTGTTTCTTTAATCGCGGCTGTTTTAATATCACTGATTTGAGGTTTTGCGTGTTCAAAAGCTTCAATTTTTTCTTCAATTTTTTCAACTTTAGGAAAAACTTTTTCAATATCAATATTTTCAAAGGCAACTTTTTCCTGAGGTTTAGGGTCTTTTGGTGAACTTGATTTTGAGGATTTTTCTTCGACATCTTTTTCAGAATCACGTCGTGCTTTCTTCGTTAATTTATCAATACCCTTTTCAAATTTATCTGCAACTTTACCAAAGAAGCTAAATACTCCTTTGTCCTTTTGTTCCTTAACCGGTGGAGTTTGAGGAGTAACAGTGGGAACAGTGGCAGGAACAACCGGTGGAGCTGCTGGTTGAGCAGATGGTGATTCTTTTTGTTCCGGCGTCAATGCAGATACCTTTGCATCTTTTTCTTTTTCCAGATCATCCATTCTATAGAATTTTGGATCAACCTCTTCATGAACTGGTAAATCAGCGACTTCATCTGGTGTCTTAACTACATCTCTTGGAATACCATGGTGAGTAGGTGCCCGTACATCTAAAACTTTTACTTCTGGTTTTGAAATGACTGGTAATGACTCGGGAACTGTTTGTATTTCTCTGATAGGCATCTCTTTCTCTTTAACTTCTTCTACAACGTGCTTTTCATCTACATCTTCCTTAATTTCGTCAAGTGGTATCCTCTCATCCTCTGGTAAAGTTGGTGCAGTTGTAGTAGCACCCGATTCTAAAGTTGAAATTCGTTCTTGAGATTCTTCTAATTTTTCATGTATTATTTCCTTTTGATCAACGTCTGGTTTTACAGACGAATCTAATTTATCAGGACTTAAACTAGAAGGTTCCTTAGTTATATCTTCGCTATCTTTTTTACCGGAGTCATCTTTTTCTTCAGTTTTCTGAATGGCTTCCGTAGCTGATGCTATTATTTGCTTCATTTCCTCTTTTAAAAGTTCTTTCTGTTCGGGAGGTAATTCCATAGATTTTCTCGTTTCTCTTCCAATTTGAGATTCAACTAAATTTTTCTCTGGAATTTCGTCTTTTTTCTCTTCGGCAAATTCTTTTTCTTCTTGTTCTATTTCTTCTGCCTGTGGTTCTTTTTCAGACTTTATACGAGCTTTTTCAGACTCGGCTTCATCTAGGTGATGCTTTTGTTCAGCATCCCCACTTTGTACTGAATCTTCTGTATAGATTTCTTCCTTTTCCACAATGAGATATTCATCCTCTTCTGTAAGTTCTTGACTTTCTTTTCTTGAAATCTTTTTCGGAATATCATCCATTTCTGCTGTAACGTCTTCTTCAGTCATATCTTCTTCTTTTTTATCAGTTGCCTCTGCAGTAACGTCATCATCGCCTTCAAATCGTTCTTCTTTCCGCGCTTCTTCGATCCTCTCAGCTTTTTGTAAAACAGCTTCAATTTCCTCAACGACTTCTCGTTCTTCCTTCAAATCTGCTAACACTTTGCTCTCAATTGAATCAAGTGACATATCTTCTGATTTCTCCGTCAAATTTTTATCAATTAATTTTATCACAGGTTCCGATTCAATCCCAGAAGGAGTCGATACGGCAGATGAATCTGTTGTACCTCCTCTTACTTTTCGTATCACAGCATCTTTCTCAGATTTTACTGAAGCTGTCGGTGTACTTCTAGTTGATTTAGCAGGGCTTATAGGAAGCCGTGCTTTGCTAGGGCTTATAGGTTTCGTACGGCGACTGATAGGCTTACGTTCCGTCGATTTCGATTTTGAAGGTACCTTTGCACCAACAGCTGATCCTGTTGAACTTGCCATTGATGATAGTTCGATATTTTTTTGTTCGACTACCATACGATTATTGGCATCTTTGGCGCTCTTTGCAGGCGTTGCTGATGAAATTTTGGAAGTAATTTTGATGGTAGACTTGGAAACAGTTTTTGATATTTCACTTTTTGTCGCAGTTCCGTTGACAGATTTTTTAGGTGTGGTTGGAGATGATTTAGTTGAATCTTTCTTTTCTCCAGTCGGTTTAGACTTCTTTTCCATTGGTTTTGATATAGACTTGATCGCACTGTCTGGTTTACTTGATTTAACAATGGGTTTACTTAATTCTTTAGTATCTTTTTTCTTTGTTTCGATCTTTTGAGTTTTGGATTCCTTTGAAGGAGCAGTCTTTTCGGTTTCCATTTTTATAACATCAGTCTTTTTCGTTTCCGTCTCAGGGCGCTCAATTCTTTCTACTTTTTTAATTTCTTTTTTTGTTTCCTTTAATTCTTTTTCAATTTTCCTACTTTCTTTAATATCGGATTCTATTTTCTTATTTTCCACAGTTTTGGCTTTTATTTCTGCTTTCGATTGAGCAGGAGCAATTGGTTTTCCAGCAGAAATTTTAGCTGAACTATCATCAGCCATTAATTCTTTTTTAATAGCTTTAATTTCTGAATAGTCTTTCTTTTCCTTTCGTATTTCGGCAAGTCGTTTAGTTTCGCGTTCAATCGAACCTAACTTTGGTTTCATGATTGCAGATTTATCTTTAAGAGTAACGAGTGAAGTCGACGGCGATAAACTCTTTGCAGTACACACTGGATGTTTTAAGAATTCTAAGTGTTTTAAGCGTTCAAAACCTTCAAAAATTTTGTGTTGCGGTGTACTGCCAGGAAAGAGAATTCGTGTAATTGTATCCTCTGGATTTGCTGGCTGCCATACCAACAGCGCACAGATTGAAATTAAGTTTTGGATGGGAAATACAAGACTGTTAGAGTCTTTTCTATGCGATCCAGCAAAAAGCTTAGAATCCGAAGAATTCCACTTGGACATGAATTCCCGAACTTCACGGCTATCTTTACTTGGACTTAATACGTACATATCTAAAGTACCGTGGCCGACTTTGTGATAAAGATTTATTGGTTCTGGGTCCCTGTAACAAGGATGTGGACGTAAGTTTATGTGCCGCAAATTCACCATCATTTCTTGTCCAATGTCAATAAGATTTAAAATAAGAGGATCGATGTCTTTGTCACCATCTGGAGAGTTTGAATGTCTTCTTTCCTGTATAGAGTATACAAATATTAGTAATTTTGGATATAGCGAAAATAAAGTTTTACAAATCATTTTAAAAATCTATAATGATATATTTTTCTAAAATGTGTTTATAATCATACTCACCACTAGATTGCAAAAGAAATGGCCGATTTGTGGGTAAACGTGCATTTCTTTTTTTTTCCGCAAAACACTCGACATGCCACCGACATTACTATTATTAATTCGCGTGACAAGTACAGCATCAAGACGATCAAGATGACGTGTAAAATCCCAAAAACAGGCTTTTCGCGCGAAGCCTCCATCAACGAGCATATTGAAACCATTTATTCCAAATAAAGCAGCGTCACCTTGTCCACCAGGGAAGACGTATAACGTTGGATGACTAAAACGTATATTGCCAACAACATCGGACGGTTCCATCAGCTGGTCCAAAGTTTGGGGTATTAGAAACTGTCCAATATAATTTGTAAAACTCGTAATTGCAGCAACGCCAGCCGTAAGAACGTCGTCAGGATTAACTCTCACTCGACATGCTCTGAGAATTAAAATAAAAAATATTTTGTGAATTATAAGAAGCATATAACGCTACAAATCAAGATCAAAAAGAGTACATAACAATGAAATTAATATTTCATATTCTATTAATTATTTAAATCTGTTTAATAAAATAGTAACTTATATTGGAGAACAATAACAGATAAAAAAATTTTATAGATAATAATTTAAAATTAATTATGTAAAATATAAAGATAAGTATATTTTCATAGCATTTTTAATACAATGTATATGAATTTTTCTAAGTCAAAAGAAATTTGAACAAAATTATTAAATAAAATATATAAATAATAGTTAACTAAAATCTAAGCTTATTGAGTTTCTGGCATGTAGTCAGAAGAATTACCTCGTACAAGCTTCTTTGGAAAGTCGAGCTGTTGTCCAATCACCAACACCCGCGCAATGAATATCTACAGTAACGCTATTCTCATAAGCTCGAAGCACACGTTGCACTTCATGTTCGCTAAATGCATCCAAAAAGTCAGCCAGACTGAAGGTTCCATCCTATTAAAAAAAGCGAAGAAAACCGCAACGTAAATTAATCTTCCATGAAAAATCATGAATCAATTTATAATAAGAAACTTTTAGAATAATGTAAAATTCACCTGCAGTATCCAGGAACCATTCCCACTGAATGTGTATCCAGCATGGATGATGTGACGGTGCTTCGTAAAACTTGCGAGAAGATTTCGAATACATTGCAGTAAGGTATTGCTTTGTGGATAAATAAGAACCTCGGTGACGAGATTTTCAGTCGCATATTGAATTAGACGTTCTCCTTTAATTGGAAGTAAAATTGTTAATGCAACCTATAGTTCTCAATAATTTCTTAACTTTAAGTTAATGGTAAAAAAAGTAAGACCAAAATATTGACGTTTGTGCAGGTCTTTTCTAACCTAGTTAATATTTCTTTTTACTTCAATAACCTCAACAAAGTAAGACAATTTAATAAAAAACTAATAGAACAAAAATTATTTTTATAAAAATGAACTATTTTTTAGGACTGATAATTTGTTATTCTAACAGTTTGACTTTAAATCTTTAGAAATTAATTTTCTACCCTTAAAAAGTGTTCAATTAAATATGAGAAAATTTTTGTAGTTGTAGAAAAACTCAAACGCAGTAAATCAACTGAAACAAACCAAATTAAATGAAATATAAATTCATTTCATTACCATTTCTGGCTTCTTCACCTTCCGGGGCCTGTGCTACTAGTGCTTGCAATTCCTTTTCAAGATCCACATGGCAACTGTCTTTGTCCCAAGAGAGGAAACCTAGAACAATTTAAAATTTTATACATTCATTAATGAAAAATTAATAATACATTTATAATTAAAATTTGTATAATATATAGCTTTGTTTGTTAATTAATAAAACAGAATGTATTTTCAATATTGAAAATATTGTTTTGCATACTGGGTTTACTTTTCGAGAGTGACTAATATTTCGTAGTGGAATACTGTCTATTCAGTATGCATAGTTTTTGATAAATGTATTTCGTTACATTATTTTATACTTATCATGTATACATTTTATGTAAAACGACTAAAACGTAATATCCTATTTCAAAGTTCATACTATAACGCAAGGTAAACTAAAAATTTTTATTACTAAAAATAAAAAAGACGCGTCGATCCTGGTACAAATCTTGGTCTTCACCAATAGTAGAGACAGTTTCCTTTCCCTCCCCTGCTGTCGATCCCCTACCGCAGATTATTACTTTATAACTGACAGCACATCTTATTGCTGATAAGCCCCAAAACAAAATTTTGAAAAAAAAACAATTGTAAATATTAAATATTATTATTATCCATTATTCGCAGGATGAGATGAATAAATTGTTAATTTATGTTAGTAAATGGTTAGCACTAAATAGATTATCTTTAAATGTAAAGAAAACACGTTATATCACTTTTGGCATTTACTATGATAGTGTTCCACAAAAGCTAATAGTAAAGATATGTGATAAATATATAGAAAGAGTAGAGAGCTATAAATATTTAGGAATTACTATTGACTATAATGTAAAAATGGAACAAACATAATATAGAGAGCATAATTACTAAAAAAACAAAATATTTAATTTTCGTCTTCTTCCAAACGGCAAAGATAATGCAAATAAAGACTCTTTAGACACTATACTGCGCATTCTTCAATTGTATAATAAATTACAGGATAATAGCATGCCGTGGTTTATACATGAATAGTTTATGACCATTACAAAATCTCCAAAACAGAATTTTAAAAATAATATATAAAAATACATTCGTTACAGACAGACGTCCATTGAATATCGAACATAATTATTCATCTACGAATCAATCACTTGCGTATCATTATGAGGAACTAAACAAATATATTTCTGAATCAAAAAATCAATACAAAGAAAAAAGTATACGAATACCCAAACACGATAAGACAATCAGCAACAAGAATTGCTATTTAATAGCGGTTAGGACATCTAATTCTTTACCTTTGGAACTAAAGAACCTAACAAATAGCAACAATACAATTAAAAGAAAACTTCAAAATTGGGTATCCAAAAATAGATAATTTATGTTACTTGGCAGTAGACCATATCTCTCTAGATGTTAATTAAACTCAGTCATCCCGAGTAAAAAAAAGTCTGGCTAAAGTCTGGCTGAAGTCTGGCTCCAAAGTCTGGATAATGAGACGATGCAAGACTTTTTCCCGGACCTCAGGGTGCAAAAGTCTAAGAAATGCCAGACTTTTCGTCGGACATTTGACAAAAAGTCTGGCATTCCTTAGACTTTCACACCCCGAGGTCTGGGAAAAAGTCTGACATCGTCCCATTAGCCAAACTTTGGAGCCAGACTTTAGCCAGACTTTAGCCAAACCTTTTTTTTACTCAGGATTGCTACAAATACATATACTGCTACTAGTCGATAAATAAAATATTTTTTGAGAAATTAATTAATTTATTTAATAAATTAGACGGGCTTAAAGCCCTTAATACCAACAGTTTAAATACAATTAGTTGCTAGAGGTAACATCGCACGCAGGTAAGAAAGATAAAATATAAATATAATATCAAAGTGTAACGCTTAAATATCGCAAAGTCAGTGGGTGTAGAGCCGATTTAAAGGGGATCAGAAAGAGATATTGGTGATACGTGAGGAGAGAAGGTTCCAGGATCTTCTTAATCTGTTCACTGTCGAATAAAAGCTGTAGTTAGAGATGTTTGTGTCCTCGTGTAAAATCATTCTGTGGCTGCGAAGGGAATGTTTTTATAAATTCTCAAAATTTTAATCGATTTTTTCCATTTTTAAGCTGTTACTCGTGCTGTTGTTAAAACATTATGTCAGTTCTCTATCTATTTACTATCTCATTTACTAATATATTGATAGAACAAAACAGAACCTTTAAAATAAGTCGCCAGGCAGGTTTCTTGATAAATTATACGTGAATTTATAGCGATTTCTCAATATTTATTTGCACCAAATTTAAATAGTCGAGAATCTTTAGTTTCTATGCCAATAATCAGTAGTGAAGAAATTTTTAATAATAGTGAGATTTTTGTAAATGAACTATAAGACTTTAAGTTTTTTTAAATTAAAAACGTCACTTGTCAAACTGGGAACAGCAAGATTCCTTGTACCTTACCAATGACCCAATGACATATTAATGATGTATTCCATTCGAAAATACCTAGTAACTAGTAGATTCTCCTCTATGAATAATGTAGACATATGGGCACAATGACACTATCTAAAGAATGGCTCATGTAAGTACCAGGCTGTTTGTAGACGTCTCCATCATTCACTAGTGCTCGCGCTTTATCAATCATATATTCAGTTGCTTTGGGTATAACCCGTATAACGCACAATAGTTTTTATAAATATCAGTTAGAATAAGAGTTGTTACTATATAGATATTTTCAAATGGAATACATCATTCATTTTTTTTCTTTTATTTCACATTTAGAAGAGCTAAGAATTCCTTTATACAAAAGTATTGAAAATATACATAATAGTATACATAAGACGGCAGAAACATAACAAATAAAAATTCGCAAAAAACATAAAACACATTCAAATAAATCAATATTTAAGAACGAGTGAACGCAACGCCGATTTAAATGATGATAAAACATTTAAGTGACCGATGAGGTTTGGCAATAGATTCCAAGATCTTTTAAGGCGATTAAATGTAGAGTGAAAACCAAATGTGGATGAGCAGGTGTTTTCCCCAAGAGGCCTGAAAGTACGAAGAGAGTGAGAGAGATGACGAAATACGAATAGATTAATTTTTTTTCTTTGCCTAATGGCATATTAGGAATCTTACTGATCCCCAGTTTGAGGCATTTTGACAGGTGAAGTTTTTAATTTTAAATAACTTAATGCCTCATATTAGACCTTAATGCTCGAAAAAACTTAAGTTCTGAACATTTCAATTTTTGTTTACACTCTCCTAGTAAGTAATTAGTAAGAACATTATTAGTGATGCTAATAATTATCTTTATACCACTCTAGCTTCAAAATCACGACTTTGATATGATTTTATGGTGCTCATAGTATAACATACAGCTCGAGACTAGTACGTAAGTAGATTTCTTACCCGTGTTGAAAAGTACTATGAATTACATATGCATACCTTTTTCAATTCTCTGTAGCTTTTATTTAAAAAATGTTATACAGCACTTACATCCAAATTTTAACTCCTACAATATAAAAAAATGCGTTTAAATTAATTATCGTAATTATATATTTTAGTTTTAGATTACAGGTTAAATTTTTTGCAGTTTAATTGTTATATAAGAAAATTAACAATATGAATATCTATATTCTTTGCACTAAAGACTGTTGTATATTCTTTTTTATATTTTGTCAATGTTAAAAACATTTTTAAAATTTAATCTTTTGATTATTATTATGAATCATCCAAACAATTTAAACAATTGACGCAATCAAATGTCATGTCATGCATCGAAGAACGTACCAGTATCAAGAAATGTATTACAAAAATAATACTTAAAAGAAAAGTGAGAATAATATTGTTAAATATTTTCAATTATTCTAATGGATTCCTCTTGAAATCACATAATGAGTTGGATAATCGCTACATAAACAATATTCATGTTGAAAAATATTTCAAATAATGTAGATTTTGAAAACTATTTTTAAAGTTTTTCTATAGCTTTGATAGTTAAGATATAACGTTTCAATTGAAATCTGATGGAAATTGAAGTAGCCACATACATTTACGAACAGTAGCAAATCCTTCAAGTTCGATCTCTTATGACAGAAACTAATGGCTCGAGGTTATATATAAGACCCGAGTACTTAGACCTAGTTAGCAGTAGGTGTCAGTGTCAGCTCTTCCGACCGCATCGAAGATTTCCTTCAAAGCATAGCCTTTCCTGAAATTTTCAGAAATGCCGACGGAGCTATTATTACGATAAAAATGATAATTTGCTTTTAAAAAACAATGTATCCGGAACGCATCTCAAATATTTCCTTTATTAATACTTTATTGACACAATAAGGTGACACAACTTGGTGTCACAACTTTTCTGGAATCTGCCACTTTAACTTAAAAATTAATAGTTTTAACAATAAAGTTATGAAAATATTTCTTTATCGTTTCTTTATTGTCTGCATATGTATAAAGACAGTTATGTAAAAGAAAAATATTTTCATTAATATTACTGAAATACGGCTAAAACTTTTCTGATACTCCTTACTTTATATATATGTTTGTTTTTGGCAATATTACTCGCTGCCAAAATAATTTAAGTGCACGACGTATTGATCTTTTCCGATGCACAATTACCGAGAAAAATGATCTAATAAAAATTAGTATACTTCATAGTAATTTTTATTAGATCATTTTTCTCAGTGGCACAAAGGATGGACAAATATTCCAGTAATATTGCAAAAATTAATGTAAAAATTTTCAAAAACGATATAAAATTATTTGCTTGAGGAAAGAATGATTCAAAGGGATGCATAGGGAGGCAAGGGTGACGTCATGAACACCGCACCCCCGTCACGTGGTCCTTATACTAGCCGGGAATCGATCCACGCATACATAGCCCCGCTTCACCGACTGACATCGGCTTCACACCATCTTCACAAGCAAAATTTCTGCATTCATTTGTAAGGCCTTAAGAAATGAAAAATAATATAAAAGTTTGCTTTTATATAGATGTCTATAATACCGCTTTTGATCAATCGCGCCGCTCTTACATCTGACATTCGGTGTTTCATTGTTATGTACCACTTTTAAAACTCAGATGTTAAAGGCATGCTATGAGTATTTTTATCAACTATACTTAATGTAAATGTGTAATAATGAAAATATAGCAACTTACAATCTTAAAAAACTACTTTTTGATAATTTATTAATTATAGAAATTTTCTACTGCGTCACTGAAATGTCTAGTCTCAGAAAATGGAACTATTTGTACCTTGCTCGGATTGTTGCAAAATAAATGCCATATACAACTCAGCAAGGATATTTGAAATGTGATCGTAGTCAGTCGTACCCCGAACGATCAACATTACGGTTATATAATTTTCTTTGATCTAAGAAAAGTCTTATAAAATCAATATTTGCATAGACAATAAATGTAAGGTCAGGTGTTGACTTTGTGAGAAGAAGGCAGTGGTGACAAAGACACAGGGGTCGCCTCTTAAAGCCTCTAAATTGGTATATTGCAGAAGGCACTCGATGCTGTGTCAAATTGATCGGAAGCCCTGAAGGTGATACGGCGAAGCCGTGCTAAGTTTTGCCTCCGCGATGCCCGTCGCTTCTTACTCTCTCTTGTTTTCGATATCCGTTATTCACTCATACTCGATGCATTCTGTTTTCCATAAACAATATCACGGTTATGAATTGAAATTGATTTAGATGCTACTGCCGCGAAAGTTTCATTAGTTTACGCAAAGCAAATAATCATTGAATTTTAAAGACATTTTTCATAATTTCACATTAAATACGATTTCAATTAAAATTATATTCTGGAAAAAAACTATTAATTTAATCAATATTCAGGGAATTACTGTAGTAAACGATATACGTATTAATAGCTACGGTGGAAACTTATCAATATCTGTGTCAGGTAGTTTAATAACATCATATCCCTTTAAATTTGAAAATAAAGTTTAAATATTCTTTTATTTATTCAACAGAATAAATTCTAATAAAAATCCACATCAGAAATATTTGTAAAATTACAATTGACCGAAATAAAACCTAATTAACCATACAAATACTGTAACATTATTAACTAAAATTAAGAAAATCAATTGTCAGAATGTTTATTATTTTTATAAAAGTATGTCAAATATGTTCAACGTCATTTTTTAGTTTAAGTTACAATTAACGTTATAAAGGTTCCGTGTATTAGATTAGACTTCTGAGCTAAATATATAGCTTGAAGTATAACTTTAGCGCAGCGCAAAGTGTGTTGATTCTGTGCAGCTTTCATGCTCGACTCATTTGCATTTCTTGCTTTTGGGTTTTCTTTTTGCACGCAAAGAAAAGAGGCGAAGAAGGAGAGAAACGGATGCAGAAAACTCTGGGTTTGCCCCAGCTATGTATAGACATTCACACTTTCTTCTTTTGTATATTCTTACACATATTCGCCTTTATGAGGGTATGTACGAGAAGTCGCAATTTATATACAGTATCTTTGTAATGATCTATTTTAAAATAAGTTTCAATACAACAATTTAATTTTTTATTAATCTTTGCTTATTTAAGAGGCTCGATTTTTATATCAAAGAAAACTGACGTTACATTTTTTCATCACTTTAAATAGCGATATGTGCCAAAGTGTAAAAGAGACGTTGCAGGCCTTTGTCTTAAAACAGGGTCAAAATGTTCTTGACAAAAAAAATGCTGCGCTGCATCTTCTCCGCAATTCTTGGTTTAAATTTGATAAAGCAAAATAATGTATAAAAATTGATTTAAAATTTCCTTTCAAGTCATTCCAAAAAATATATAATTTACTGTTTGTAATGTATCTATTTATTTAAAAAAAAAATGAGTCTATTACCATAATATATCATCGATTAATATATCTGACTATCGTTTGTTGAATTAATAATCGGAAAAAAACAGATAAAAATCTATTTCACTGACAGATAAGAGTGAGAATTGAGAAAAATCTAATAATTTTTGAAAAGTATTTAACATTCTATCATGATTGTGTATTTAACATTCTATCATCACTGTTTGTAAAAAACAAGTTCATTAACAAATAGTTGAATTAATAAAAATGTATATAGCATTTATAAAATACAGAAAATAACCACTCGTTAAGCATTGACTTTTTTAATTGATGAAAATTTAATCGATGATCTTTTCTCAACGCCGGGCCGAAAGTACCATTTTCGCTCCCGACTTACAAACGCGAATGTAGTATTTTCGGCCGGTGTATGGTGAAAAATAGGGTTACGCAACACGGGAATAAAGAGGGCCACCCCAGAGCACATGTTTGCCACGTGATGCTCTGGACTGGACAACTCTTTACCTCCCTAGTTGCGTAATATAATATTCCTCATAAATTAGGTATCCCAATTATAGATACAAATAGGCTAAAAATTTCTATAAACTTTTAATAATTTGACTAAAACCAGTTAAACTCACTGACCATTCAAATAGGCAACTAATTTTCATATGAATATAAGTTTACTGAATATTCTTATAAGTATACTGTTGTGTTAGCGGACGTATGGGCGTACTCAATTTCCTCCCTGGAGTTTCATATGAATACTGTTTATGATATTCGAGCACGTCATGCGCACGCACCTTGAATTTTCAATAGCGAGCTAGCTACTATACCAAAGCATTAGCTTACACCCGCCCAGTTTTTTTCACAGAAAGTCTGAAAGTCTGAAGTTATCTAAGCTTTTGTCTTCTAAAATTACATTCATTTACATAACGTTGTCGCCGGAGAATAAAAAATTATTATTTTCTCATCAATAACAAATAAAGAATTATTGGAACAGCATTGAAGCGTCATTGATTACGTGATTCAAGACTATTATCGTATGATTATATGACAGTAACTTTAATTTATGAATTAAATATCCGATTTCTATTATGGCTTTTATGTATTCCGTTAAATTATAGTAAATTTATAAGTGAAATAAGTATAGGTATATAGTAGCACGATTATCATTCATGCGTTGCGTATGCAAAATCACAAACTGCAGCAATGCAGACATACTTTCAATTAATTACATTATCCCCCCTTTAGTCCACCTAACACGATCTATTAAAAACTTGATGATTATTTTGAGTCAATTTCTTGCTGTGCATATGGCATTAGCAAAGGGTTAATTATAGTTAATTTACCGCCGAGGATAGTTTTAACATAATAAGAAAGGCAGATCTGTGGAAAGAGCTTGATTTCGGCGTAATGATTTGAGTATGCATCGTAGGGGTCAGGTTCAAGACCGGAGCACTCGAGACTAACGGGAGACATGCCGAGATGCCGAGAAAGCGAGACAGAGAGAAAGAGAGAGAGAAGTTCAAAATTAGATCCTTTGGATTCGCACACTTTCTCCATCTCTCTTCCTCCCTCCTATTTCGCTCCGCGTCGACGAATGTTTCCACATGGAATTGTATAAGAACACGAAGACTGCCACTCTGTCTTCCCATTCGGCTCCTGGGGATTATTTATAAACCCTTCGCCCCCATCTGCCTCAATTGTGATGCGGCCTTTTCTCTCGCCATTAATTGAACTGTCATACATAAATAGCCCGCCCAGAATGTCATTCAAAGTAATTAGCGCGTGTTAATTTTATAAATTTTCCCCGTCTTTTCAAACATAATTTCAATAAAGGTGCTTGACCGTTCGCGTCCACACGACCATCGATGACACGTATACGCGCGCATATATATATATATATATATATATATATATATATATATACCTCCTAGTCATTTCCCTCTCCTGTTGACAATATTAATGAGCAAACTCGCGTCGAATCAATTACTTTTCTTCCAACCTCGTCATGGTAAAATCTTTGCAGAAATAAAAGGTTATTTTAATAATAGCAATTATTAGTGAAACCCGTCATAAATATTGTCCATCAAAGTCCAAAATCAGGCGGATTATAACACTAACAACCTGCTTGTATACACAGAGTTCCGTCATGCCCATCGTCCGTTCTCTAAAGCCGTACAATTACAACCAGTAGCCATCAGCACCCCCGCGCGCCCTTGAATTTCCGGGAAATCTGAGGGGCCGAGCTGCCTGCAAACAGACAGTCGCCTTGATAATCGATAACCGTACTCTATATATCTCTCTCTTTCGCTTTCGCTGAGAGGAAAAAAGTATATAAGTATAGAGCGCATATAAGAGCCAGGACAAATTGTTACGCGGAAACGCGCCCTTCGGGTAACACTAACTCGCTCCCTCAGCGGGCACCGCGGCCGGGGCGGGGATTTCCGCTTTTACGAGCGCGTGAGTCAGATCGCACGCACAACGCGTACACGCCGGCATACAAAGCAGCGTCCAAGTAGGAACAAAAATTACTGTCTTTTCCACTCGAGTACATCCATACGTGCACGCACGCACGAGCATATACTCCGCGGCTTGATGATACGAGTATACTGCATTTTTATATTATAATAACCAATCGTATCTTATTTAATGCTTACAGAAGAACACGGCGCCAGTGTCAAAGCACGCCACACGGCGATTTAGCTTTTGACAACGCTCGTCGGCCCGCGTGCGCTAATAAACATTGCCTATACGAAAACTGCCGCACTAGTCCAACACATACACATGACCATTTGCGCGCGCGGCCGAACGTAACCGTTATCAACGTATATACACTACGCCACCGGCATACATATATAACAGTGTGCACTTCTCTCGCCTCGCGCGATTCGGAGCCGTGTACGAATAAATTGAATATATATACACGCGGGGACGCCGAAATTCGCGTCGATATATGCCCTCTATACACACAGCGACGCGCGTGCACACACATACCAGGGCGGAAACGTTAAGTGATTCGCGGCACGCCAGGCGCTCTATCTTCTCGTCGTCGACGCGGTGGCAGCGGCGTCGGTGGGACTCTTTTTTTAGACCTGCCGTTAATTTAATTGTATCGTCATATTTATGGCTCTCCTTTTCACGATAGGTGAGACAGGCTCATGTTTGCCCAGCCTGATCGATATACCTCTACGCGGCCTATCGCTCCGGGTTATCAAACATTATTATATGCACTAGCGCGGCGCGGCCCTCTCACCGTCACACGGTATTTCCGCTAAATTTGTCAAAGTGGCCTTTGTAATGCTGTACTTTAATCCTTCTTTTTGGCCTTTAGTCGACTGTGCTAGAAATGGATTTCGACGCTGATTTCGTGGCCTATACAACGACATAGAGAATAATTTAAGAGCGTATATCTTATGCATTATAAATGAAGTTAATTATTGTGTCCTGTGTTAAATTTTGGAATAACCTTCGAAAATTAATCACCATCACAATGCTTTAGAATAATAAAACAGATACTCTGCCTGGTAGAAATGTTAACCGCAGAAGCTACCTATTTTTCAGTTAACTTTATCGTTAAAAACGAACATTATTGCTTGTATTTCATAATTATGTACCAATCCGAAATAAATTATGACATTCACATACTTCAAAAAATATGTATTTTAAGTAATAGTACTTTTAGATGAATTATATTACTTGTGCATTATGATTTTTGCTATGAAAATGCTCCCATTTCATTGACACGTTAGCTATAAAATATAGTTAATTTCCTACCAGAGCTGCATATACATCAAATATTATAAAATCGAAAATTTCGAGCCCAATCGGTGTAATAAAAAAAATTTATTAAGCATAGCCACATATGATATATACTGATATACGGTTTCGACATAATATCCCCCCAAAGCGAGACAGCTGTTTCCGAAAAAAAGCGTATTATATGCCAGGGTAGTAGGGCTTCCCCGGTCCTAAACCCCCCGAAAATCCCAGCAGAAACCTGTCGAAATAAACTTCATAAATACATATCCAGCCTCGAACAGCTATATCTATACGTCTGCGGCTCTCTCCGGCGCACGGACGCGTTCGATATCACACGCTCTAGACTTCGTGAAGAGAGGCGCGACCTCTGGCTCGTACTTCGCGAAGTACAAAGCGACGAGAGGATTCTACTGGATGCTTCCCAGCTCGCGCAGCTGCTGCTGCTACTGCACATGGCGCCGGGAGAATCTCGGCCTCTCGGGGAAAACTCGAGAACGTTGGTGGCCGAGGATGTCGCCTAATGCGCGGTCCGCGCAAGTCCGGCTGAAGAGAGAATGTTGCCCAGGGACTATGGCAATGCTGCTGCTGCTATTGTACGAAGCGGGGGAGTATGCGCTGGCGGTGTATGTGTCATCGTGGGTAGTAGTCATGAGCGCGGGGACCGAGACGACGACTGGATGGGTTATTGATCCGAGTTCCGGGGACTGCGGGGATGTGGCTGTAGGCAGGTACTAACGTGCGCATGCCGCATCTAGCTACAACCACCACCTCCCTCTCTCTCCCTCTCGCGCTCCCTCTTTCTCCGTCTCTTTCTCTTTTCCCACTCGCTATACTACTACTACTACTACTCGTCCTTTTTCCACCCCCAGCGGGAGCAGGCACTCGTTTGCCTTTCCTCTCTCTTTCACTCCTATATATACGCCCACGCACATTCGCTTTCTCCCGTTCGACTTTCTCTATCGATTCCTTCCGGCGCGGATCTACGCTCGCCTGGATGTGTACATATATATATATATATCGAGCCCACTACAATCTCTCTCTTCCTTTTGTACAGTAGTCGACGGCGGTTCCTTTTCCACGTGTTATATCCTTGGCCTTTTATCTCGAACTTTTCCGATTATTCGATTGTCCGCGGCGAGGGGAGATCGGAACTTTTTGCCTCGAGTTCGGGGAATCCCCTATATTTCTTCATCTCATCCGCCCTTGGATTCACTATACGTATATATATTACAGAGCTTCATTAAGCAGGATAGGACGGTCAAATGTTTTTCGCGATTATTCTCTCGACTTTTAAGTTCTCCGCTACAAGCACTATTACTTTTCACTGATATTAGCGCTCTAAGTGCTCCGGCTTGTATACTTCTTGCATTATTACGCTTCTCAGGGCTCGAGTGGCGCGAGGCAAAATTGTTGTTCCATCGCGCTAACTCGAACTGGGATTAAAATTGATTGTCCAGGAAGGAGAAGTTTTCTCTTCCTCGCTCTCCTATATACCATAGGTGCATTGAAAAATTAACTAAAATTCTCCCACTCGTCTCTTTGAAAGCTCCAGTCACTTACTTAGAGAAGTTTTTCTTTTTCGAAAGTGGAAAAAGCGATCAACTTTTAAGACCGGCTTCTGCTCGCTGCAGCAAAAAAAAAAAAAAAGCGCAACGAAGTTCTCCAATGCACTTATTTACGTTAAAATTCTCAGAATTAATCGGAAGCACTATACCAGCAGCAGGAGTAGAAAATTGAAACGCTGCTACCGTGATCCTCGCTATTAAACAGGGCGCAATCAATGTATTTAAAGAGCATTCGAGTCCGGCGAAAACGCGCGCTCGTACAACCGCGCGGCGAGTACTCGTCGACGAGCGCGAGGGCAAACAAGCGCGTCTATCCGCTGCGATTGGTCGACAGCTACCCCGAGAGGTTTGCTCACCCTCTCTCGGCTGCGGCTTTTTATCGGGATTTCGGCCTCACTATTACCGCGATAAGGCCACGTGCGCGCGGTAGCGTAGGAAGATGTATATAGTCGCCGTTGTGCGTCGTGTGTCCCGCGGATAGTAGTCACGAGGTATTCTGAGAGGCGATGACCTCTAGACATGTGAGGAATAGACCGAAATAGCATAGCGGCGAGTGGTAGATCGCAGCCTTTTCGAGGCTCGCTCCCTCCTATACTTTACGCTCGCGTATATACTCGTCGTAGTCATGGTAGGTAGTCTCGCCGAACGCGAACCTCCTCCATTTCGATTACTTTAACGCGCCGGCTCTCTCCGCGCCCTATAGCACACACAGACACACTGGAACAGCTGCATTCCGCGCGGCTCATGGCTATATACGTGTATGCGCGAGCTATAGCGGGCGCTGCACGTGCTACTTTTAACTTCGCGACGTCACAGTCGATACCGCGAGCACCACCACCCCCTCGCCCGATCTTCTATAGCTCGCGCTTTGCCGTCGAATTTCTTTTTATGCACCGCCGCGCGATGATGCGGCACACGCTTCTGGCGTCATTTCAAATTAATGCTCCCGCGGAACAAGCGCGCGCACGTGGAGAATATAATCTCTTCGGTATATGAGTGTATTATTATACTTATGCAAACAATGCGATCCATTTTTCAAGCCGCACAATGAGTTGCCTCTTTGATTGAATTCCACGAGTATAACGATGGCCTCGTCATCGCCTTCTTCGTTCCCTTTGACACACGAAAGCCATACTCCAGCACGACTCCTTTGCCATAACAGCTGCGCTATCGAGGATTTACGTAAGCAAGGTCGCCGGGAAACGAGGAGAAAAAAAATGCGCGCCCAAAGAAAAGTGGAAGGAAAACACGCTGAAGAGACTGCACGAGAGCGGCATATCCTCTGGAGCCCAAGGCGACGAAATGAGAAAAAAAACTGCAGCGACTACACCAGGGGCGTATTGACGCGCGACGACGACGACGGCAGCGGCTACGTGCGTGAAACGCGGTCGGTTCCGCGAATCGGCGGACCGTGACACTCTCTATAAATACAAAAGAGGCATTTAAGGCCTCCGGGCGCAGCCGCCCCTCGTCGTCGCCGTCGTCTGAGCGCCGGCGCGCCCCCCTTTAAAAGCACTCGCCCCGGCACACAAGTACGCCGCACACGTGCGTATACCAGCCCCGCGGATATACGCTTTTTTTTTCCTCCCCGCGAGCGAGCGAGGTTTCTCTCGAGCGAGAGGGAGAGCGCGCTTTTCCCCCTCTCTTGCTTTCTTTTTTATTTTTAACCGGCGCTGCACGCACGTAGCTTTTGAGGAAAAAATAAATCGAGGAGAGTAGTTTACGCGAGCCCAATTATTTTCTTCGCGGCCGTCGTTGTTGTTCGCGGTGCGTGATTCTGCTGCGCTGGGGTTGTTGTGCTTTCGGTTAAGGCAAAGGAAGATATATAGCTTTGGAAAATAATTAAAAGGGTTGTGAAATATACTTGTTATGAAAGCTACATGTGTATAGGTATTGAAAATCCATCGACATGGATTTAAATTGCTAAGTTAGAAAATGCGTTCTGAATATTTCTTTCAGTTTTCGAGGAAAAATATGAACGCGATCGCCCTTTTATCGATTAGCGCCGCTTGGGATTTCATCTAATGATGGCGTTAAAAATATGCCCTGCTTTTAGTTATTGCGTGTTCAAAAACTCATTTGCTCCAATTATTTATAAATTCATGCGCGTACAATAAAAAGCGTATAAGAGACGCAACGCAATTTGCTGCTATTTAGTAGATGCATTTCACTTTATGAGAGTGTAATGTAGTATACGTATTTGTGGGGTTACTCGCCTATATAAAAACTCCCAACGGCCTGATAGAAGCTTTTCAACCTTATAAATGTTTAAATTTCCCCATTTCTCTGAATTTAATATATTGCGAATAACATTTAATGGTCTGCGGATTCTCTTTGCTACCCTGATTAAAGTCCATAATTTAATTTCAAATAAGTAAAAGCCGAATAACTGCTCAGTTTCATAAATTTCATTAATATAATTCCATTAACGCGATATAATTCGAAATATAAATTTCCGTACGACTCGCGGCAAACAAACGTCGACAAAACGTCGATCACTGAATATGGATAGAAAGTCGAAAGCTCTCTCCAGTATCACAGTTCGATGCGACTTTTTAACGAGCGACCGGGCAGATTGATTAACCCTCCGACCCCGTTGGAAATCGCTCTCTTCGCACCTTCGCTCTCACCCTCCCTCACTTTCATCAGTCGGCAGCTTGCACTTACGTTGGACACCTACAAGAGGGGGCAAAGACAGGGTCGAGTAGGGAAAATGGAGCAGCAGCAGCAGCAGCAAGCGTCGGGGCGAATTTACGAGGGCGCGAGGCGTCCAGACGTCCCATCGTAAAGCACATCGCGCCTCTCGCAGTCGTAAAAAGCCGAGACAAACGGCCGCGCTAATAAGAGGAAATCTTTCGCGCGCATAGTCGCGTCGTATGACGTCCCTTTGATATGCGCGCTTGCGGGTGCGAGCGGTCAGAGAGGGGTAAATATAGCCGCGATGCTAATTTTCGTTAGCGCGACGCCGACAATTGAGCCTAAAGGATGGCCGCCAGCCGCCTGCGCGCGCGAGTAAAAACGCCAATGGCGCATTGCGGAATGCTCGCACACACACGCGACTGCCATCGGCCCGCGGCTGCTTCATTTAAATCTCGGGCCCCCGCGTGCGTCCTTGCCCCTGCCGCCCGCGCGCGCAGGTTTCTCTCTCTCTCTCTCTCTCTCTCTCTCGCAGACTATCTGCGTCCTTGACCCTCGCAGAACGTACCAATTATTTCATTCAGACTGATGAGGCTGCCTCGCAGCGAACGTCCGTTTTTTTTTCTGGCGACACTTTACGTGGAAGAAGGAAACGCTATGCGCTCTCGAATCTCGTTCTTTTAAAGCTGCGCACGCTTTTCTTTCACTGCGCTCGGGGCAAGTTTTATCTCCGCAGCGAGAAGTTTTCACTTTCCAAGTCCAGTCGAGCAGTAGTCGTGCGTTATTTCGTCTGTATAAGTAAAAAGAAATTACTTTCAGGGGGCCGCACGAGCCTTTTGTAGAGTAGCAGAGCGTTTATTGCCTTATCTCGTCTACGATCTTTCAGACCATTAAAAGGGGAATTTTAGCATCGTGCGCGGCCGGCCACGGCTTGCTTTCATGCGCCACGCGAGACTCGGATTTTCAGCTGGCGCTTAACGAAAAAATCGATCCATTTTACGTTTTTAGCCAGCTGCCATACGTATCTATTTCCGAATTATTATTACCTCTGGAATAAGCTAACTGGAGAAAAAAAAAAGACCGAACGTCCTTGATATAACTTCTCGGGAGCGACTTTTGCCGTAACCTATTTTAGTCGAAAAAAACGAAACAGTACTAATGAAACGGGCTGGAGAAAAATCGCGCTGAACTTGAGCCACGCGCTTTCCCGGCGATTCCAATAAATTGACGCCGACGTAACATTCGTAATCGAATAACAAAGTTGGCCCGTGAAAAAAAAAAGTTGCCTCGTTACACGCGGCGAACTTTAAATTCAATATCCCCCATCGTTGCAGCCGCCGGGTCGATAAATGAAAATATTACCTACCTCCCGAATCGTTTCGCAAACTCCCTCATACTCTCTCTTTCCCTCCGCGCTGACATTCGCAGCTTCGATCGCACGCCTTAATTACATTCCGCTTAAATGTCCTCCTCCTCCTCCTCTCGGCAGGCCTCGCAAGCTAAGCTAAATGCGACTCGTCGCGCCATATTCCGCGCTTAATTATAAAGAAGCGTCGCGTACTGCGAGCGCGCCCCATTGACAATACGCTGGAACGGGGTAAGGGGGGGACGTACGCAGCGCTCCCCGTGAATCTTTGAAAGCGCAATCACGCGGAGGGCAAAGGGCCAAGAAAAGGGCGGCGCTCGCCGCACGTGCGTCCCTGTCGCCAATGTCGGGCCACCTAGCAACAGAGAGGAAAGAGCGTGCAAACGCGCTCGCCGCCGGCTTGATAAAAGTCCTTTTCACCGCCGTGTATAAGTATACCTGCCGCACAGGCGCGCGTGCGACCGTTAGTCAGCGCGGAAGTCACGCGACGCCTTTCCGGATATCGGCCAACTTGCCTCCGCGAGAATTTAACGGACTGTACACTGCTGTGCTGCTCTATCGAAAAAGGTGTGCCATCAACATTCCGGAGTGCGCTCGAGGAAGAAAGAGATATTTTTAGACGCTCGCACGCTCTTTTCGCCTGTCTCTGCTGTGCGTGTATACGCCGCCGTCGTCCTTTCGGCACTTGACAATCGAAAGTCGGCGAACATTCGCGCGCTAGTTATTTCGTCTGTCCGAGTTAAAATTTTCTTACAGATAAATTATTCGCTCGTATTTATTCATGCGTGCGAGCACGACGCGCCGTTCTCCGCTTAAATTTGTACCGTATCGCATGAATTTTTCAATGTGGGTCACGTAACGACGCTTTATAGATGTTGATACTAAAAAAAACACACACACACATACACAACACAATGCTGTGCCCGTCCAACGAGAGAGCTTACAAGCGCGCCTATGAAAATTGTTATTTCACGCTGTATAGCATTAAACCACGGGGAGAGCAAAAACAGTTCGCTCGGCGTTTTCAATAAAACTTCGAGTCCAATACGCGTCTGACATCCGAGCGAGAGCAAGAGCGAGAGAGAGAGAGAGAGAGATATACACACTCCTATATACTTGGCGAAAAGGCGTCGTCGTCGGCGAAAAACAATGCGCCAGTAGAGCCGTGCTGCTTCTGCTGGTGATCAATACTCCTCTCTCTCACTCTTCTGGCTATCTTCTTTTCGAATCTTAATGCGGTTATAAATTCGTCGAAGAGAAATCCCGCCTCCGACAAATCAGTTCGGCGGGCGCCCGATTAGTTTTCCCACGCGCGCTTGCTTGCGCATATAGTATATCATTCTAGACTCTGCTTAGTCAGGTCTCGGGGTTGACCGAAGCCTACAAAGCTTTACAAGGCCTCTATCGAACTAGGCCTGATTAGAAAAACGGTATATCACCTTTACGAAAATATCGATTAAACTGTCAATTAGCGTGGTTCTCGGTTGTTTTTTTTGTATATGTACATTCCCGTGTGCCCGCTGAGGAGGTAAAGAGGCATATGGTTCTTTGTTGGTTAGAGCGCGTGCGTTGGGTGTCTTGTTCTGCGGCGCAGAAGACGAAGATGGTCGTGAATGATGCACGATTTTCGTGTATAATTCAAGGCTAAAAGAGTGTTAAAAATTCATACGCGCTCTTACGTATGCGAAACCAGACAAAGTTTCATTCCTACAGAGTTAGCATTTAAAATTGAACTTTACGATCCTGGTATTCTCGGTAAAAAAATGATTAAATATTTAGTTGCATAGTAGCTTTCGAGCCTTAATATTTCAGGATACGTACAAGTTAGCGCGAAATTGGAATAGAATATACTACCAATCGGGTTTGAAAATTATTTGGCAGTTTCATCATAAAATTTACAACATTTCTTCTGGCAGTAGGTAGCAATTTCTCGACCAGTAATTACAAGTTCGACCGACAGTCTGACAGTAAAGTCAAACCTATACGAGCCACAACGTTCACAAAAACTTTGGCACCAAATCTTATAGAATCCTCCAAACTTTCGTCCATATCCTGCACAGTCGCACATATCGAGAGCAAAAGAGAACGAACAAACCTTTAGCGAGTCGGTTAGAGATGAGATCCTTGTGTTGTGCGGTGTGGGGTTCGGGAAGCACCACGAGGAGGTAGCAGCCGCTGAGCGGCGACGGGGGCGGATGCTGGTGCGGCTGCGATGGTACCGGTTGCTGGGGTTGCTGGGCCGGCGTCGAGGCGGTGCTGCTCGGAGCCTGCTCCGTTGCGCCCCCGCCCTGGCCGTTCCCACCTCCCCCTTCGCCAGCAGGAGCCATGGTCGTCATAACTGCCGGCAACAAAGCAAGAATCATTATATATATATATAAATATATATATGACGCGAGGTCGTGCGAGGGAATTGATTGGCCGCCGATCGGAATTTGTTAGTATAGCAGCGCGGGGCTATAATGCAATTATTGCCGAATCTCGCTCGCTCGCAGGCAATATGTGACGTTATAACGCCTGACCTCTCATCCGATCGCGCTGTGCTACTATATATGAAAAAGCCATTGTTCGACGCGGGGGTATAATATAGTCAGCCCCCAATTTAACCCGCTCCGTCGTATATTATTCGTTCGGATCGCTATCGCTCGCGCATAAAGTGCGTATGTCGTTTAACGCGAGTTTATAGGGCACACACGCAGGACTCATTCGCACACGGACACCCACACGTACACGCACACACTGCGGATATACTCGCGGACAAAAGAGCAGGCAAATGACGCAATTCTGACGGTGCGGCTGCTGGTATATGTACAGGAGCCTCGCGAGACACATTCAGGACGCACTGGCGATTAATAATCCGATATGAGCTGGCGAATCCTTACATGGAGCGGTTACAACGTTTATCGATTTTTCCTCCTCCTCCGGCAGCTCCTGCGGCGAAAATTTCGCGAACGTCCCAGTCAGTGGCGCAGGAGCACCGGCGCTGCCCGATGCGCGCGAACTACGAGCCCCTTGTACTGCAGGTGAAAAAAAGGGGACGGCGATCAGTAGTATATAGGAAAAAAGAGGAGGCGGTGATAAATTTTCAAAGAACCGTCTCGAAAGGGGGCCGCCGTCGAGGCTCGCTCTCGCGAGTACACGGTCAATGTGGGGGAGAGAGCGAGGAGCCGGCTTTCCGCGTTGCGCATGCGGCTGCGCGCACACCCCGCGCCACCACGGAACCGCCAGCGCGCCACCAGCGGTGCTCCACTCTCTCTCTCTCTCTCTCTCTCTCTCTCTCTCTCTCTCTCTCTCTCTCTCTCAGCCCTCTCTGCTATATATCTATAGAGCGCGAGAGCACCCGCGGTGAAAGGCGAGGAAAGGTTAAGGAGGTTCCGGGGGGTGGTTGCGCAAGATTCCCCGTCCCTTTCACACCGTGATATCCTAGTTACCAGTGGTCTGCACGCGGTTTTTTTCTTCTCAACAAAATAGTCAGCCTGGGGGGCGACTGGTTCCCTGTACTACTCGCGACCGACCCAGAATTCGCTCGCGACTCCCGATCAATCGGCCGCTCGCTCTTGACGTCGCCAATTAAAATTCGAGATTTCTCGCAGGTGTACACGTATATATAGCCACTAAAGCGGAACGGCTTGAGCGTGTAATACATCAGCCGCAGCGCGCGGGGGTGGGTATATATCGCGTTCACCTCTAGAGCTTCGGCCCTTGGCAACAACCCTTCTTTCCTTCCTTTCTTCCTTCCGCGGTTACCCCCTCGGTGTGTGCTGCATATGCCACCTAACCTCTCTAACGTCGGCGAACTGGAAAATAGCAGGAATCCGCGCGGGTCGCGCCAGTCTCCACCCTTATCTACTGCGGCTGTACGTGCGGCAATATGGCGCGGGGCCCGCGCAGGACATACGCGCGGCTGACCGCTTTATCCTTTCGCGGTATTTCGCAAAAATGATGACAGAAAGCACAGATCGAGCTCTGAGTAAAAAAAAGTAGCACGAGGGTGGCGAGTCTAATCGGAGCATCTAACGAGCGCGCGTGCGACGAGTCAGCTGATTATCACCCCCCTGTGATGTATAGTAAGGGCATATATCACGAGACTCACCTCAGTCCCCTTGGCTTTCCAGCGTAGCAGCCGGGCTCGAAGGCTCCAGCAGCGGGCCGATATATATTATATCTATAATCACACCTAGTGGACGACGATGCGCGCGTGGACGGGGGAGCCACCCGCGGGGGACCGTTCCTCTCTTTTCTCCTCCCTCTCTCTTTCTTTCTTTCTCTCTGTCCAATATGTGCCTTCCTTAACGGTGTCCTCCCTTACACTCCTGCGGTCGGTTAACAATATATATATATATACGTGCGGGTGTCTGTCTAACGTCTCTGTCTGTATGACTGCGTGAGTGAATATATCGCGTGCGCGCGCGCACTCTCCCTCTCTCCCTCTCACTCTATATCTCTCTCTCTCTCTCTCTCTCTCTCTTTTTAGCGATGTCGCGCGGAAGGCGAGAGGAAAGACGGCGGAGCAGCTCGCGGAGTGCGGGCTGCCGGCTCTCTGAGCCAGTCCTCCCGCGCCGCGACGCGCTGCAGCAGAGGCGAGCCAGCAGCCCCCACCACCCACCGCTACGCGCGCGCGCAAGAGGTAGTACGGTAGCAGACGGCCCGCCGCGACGCCGGACTCTCTCTCTCTCTCTCTCTCTCTCTCTCTCGCTCTCTCTCTCTCTCTCTCTCTCTCTCTCTCTCTCTCTCTCTCTCTCTCTCTCTCTCTCCCTCCTGCAAGCGCATAAACCCTCGTAAAGGTGCAGCGGACACTTGCTGGATATGATGACGATGAGATTTGGGGGTGGAGAGGCCGCTAGGCTGATGCAAGACTGACGTAGAAGAGTTCTCGATTCGACGCGGTTCCGGACTTGGGGCTAGCTCTGTTTATACCTTTGCGTGCAGTGGGATAAAAAAAGAGAGGCATGTCTGATGTAACTAGGATCGATCTACTTATTGTAACAGACCGCTATAGGCTTATGCTTCAAAGTACCTGTTTTATGATGTAAGAGGATTTTCTTTTTAACGAATGCCGAAATCCTCGTCTAGTAGTAAACAGATTGATCCTTTAATTCGGCACGACTCGTTTTGTATCGAGCATTTTCTATTTTGAGGCTTGAGTATAAGTACTATACTTCTCGGTATTAGGGCTCAGTTTTGTGTAGTAAAAAAGTCCTTTTTTTTAATATTTCAAGCATTGCATACGGTCTAACCATTCCCAGAACTTTCTACTTACTTTTCATTTCGCGTCAAATTTTTTTTACTAGGAGGCTCAGGGGTCCGGATCACGGATTCAGCTAAAACTTTGGAATAGGTTTTTGAATATAGAAATGTGAAAAAAGCTGCAATATTAGATTCTAACGGTAAAAAAAGGGTACTTTTAGCTTTATTTTGAAAAAAAGCTTTGAAAAAACCTTTTCTTAAAACGGCAACTATTTAACTTTAGAACATCTTAAACATCATTTCAAGTAAAGAAAATAAAACTAGAGAAAACGAGCTTTCATTTGCTTTTTTTAAGGATTACAATTACAAAATATCAATTCCTTGTAAAATTATGAACGTTAATTTGAAGATAAGTATTGAAAACGCACTGTTTAATCCCAAAAATTCACTGTCGGACTACCTGCATATTTTGGTGCACTTTTGATGTTCAATTTTAAACATTACATAACTTTGGAAGGAATCGACATTTTTTAATCCTCAAAAAAGAAAATGAAAGCTCGTTTTCTCTAGTTTTCTTTTCTCTACTTGAAATGGTATTTAAGATATTCTAAAGTTAAATAGTTGCAGTCTTAAGAAAAGGTTTTTTCAAGACTTGTTTCAAAATAAAGCTCAAAGTGGCCAGAATTTTAGTTTTTTTTTTTTTACTGTTACGGTCTAATATTACAGCTTTCTTCATATTTCTGTATCCAAAAACCTACCCCAAAGTTTCAGCCAAATCTGTGACCCAGACCCCTGACCCTCTCCTAGTGAGCTTCCATTTATTATGCCTATCAATTTTTTTTCTCTCTTTCCTCATGTTTTGACAATCTCTGAACAATGGTCTTGCGAGTTGTCGGTTCATCTTTTAGCGGTTCAAGTAGTGCAAGTTGGTTGGCTACAAAGTAGCTTTCAATTTTCTATCATAAAAAGCTAGGTTAATATCAAGAACGACTGAAATAAAAAAACTTTGAAAATTGCTAATTTGTCTAAAATTTGCAAAATTGCCACATTTTAGATAGCTGCAGATTAAAACAAACCCACGGGAAAGGCTCGTGTGACCAGTTCGCAAACTAAAAGGAACACGGAATTACCGCATCGCGAAATGACGAACAAGGACGTCGAGGACGCACGTCGGTGGACGGGGCACCTAAACCGCATCATATGTTAGAACAGAAGTGGAGAACTGCTTTCGCCCTCCGGCTCTGCAAAGAGAGTAACGAAACGCGTGTGATCGCACTCGGCTGACATCGGCGACCTGAAATATCTGCGACGCGGTGAGCTTGCAGTGCAGATGAGCCGAGACGGGCGCGCGTGCGAGGAGACATTGACGAGGAAGAACTTAAGAGACAAAATTGGAGAGTTTTTCTCAAAGAGCGGACAGGATAGCGAAATCGAGCTCAAGGTCCCGCGAAATCAGATGCGCACACACGCATCGATTCGTCTACATCTACCTCGGAAAAAGGCGAGATATTTCGCGCGTTAAAGTATGTGCCCAAGTTTTCAGACGCGGAAGTATCGAATTCGAGAGTGGATTTACAGCGTAGGGCCGCGAATAGAGGAGGTAATTTGTAAAAGTTGAAAAAGTTTGGCGCTGCGGGTCCTCCCGGCGACTTCGTCTATTGAAGAGCGGCGTGACTTTTTTCTCCTCTCCTTCTCGCCGCTCTCTCGCCAATACTCGCGGGCCTGGATGACGGCTAAAGAGAGTAGGTCGATCTTCTCCGGGACGACTTATAGCACGTACTTTAGAGCCAAATTGACTTCGCGTGAAAAGCGACTTTGAGAATCTCCGGGGGAAATCTGCCCGCGCGCGACACGCGTGAATGGAGAGAGGCGGATTCGCGGGATTCGTATATAATGGCAATGTACGACATCATGTCGGAATTGAATTTCGGCCCCGATTAATTTCTGCACTCGAATTAATTATACCGACTTATATACTACTCACACTATTATTGTATCGACGTGCACGACGAGTATCCACTTTAATAACTGGGAAGTGGAGTATGAGAAGTAGTAGCATAATTAGTCGTTTTTCCTAAAAGTATATACGAGCACGATAAAGGCGCTTGCGTGTGTAATAGTTCAACTCGCGGTGAATTAATAATAAAAAAACCACACACATACGCGCGTACATACGCCTACGCTCCGCGCCGTCGGAACCTTAATGAAAGAAGTGTGCGGCTATGAAATTATATTCTCGGGGTGATCCTTGACCTCGAAAAGCGCTGCAACAAAGTCAAGGCGTAAAAAAGCGTAGCATATTAAAAAAGGGACGAAAAGAATAATGATAAGATTTTAAAATGCAGCGGGCAAATACAAGCGCGCGAGCTTTTTATAACTTTTATACACCCTTTGACGAGTACAAAAGATGTACAAAAATCCCCCGGCGCGGTATAAAAAAAGGACGTTTTTCACGCAGGAGCACACTGGGGTCGCGGGCTGAAAGTAAAGGATAACGCCTAGTCATAAAGCCATCTAATAATTTCTTCACGCCGCATTACAAGTGCAATCCCCCTCTTCCTCCTCCTCGCGAGATCGATCACACACTATATAGGAGGTCGTTAAACGCTCGCTCGCCTCGCGCGGCCGCCCGCACGAAAATCGGTATGCCGCATATGCGGCCGGCCGCCCTTTGAGCTTACGGTATATAAGGAATTCCGGCGGAAAGAGAGTAAATTACAATGCGATGTATCGCGGAATTCGCGATACGACTAGCTCCGCCCCTCTCTTTTCCTTCTCTGGCAATGTTGCGAGAAAGAGAGAGGGATAGAGAAAGAGAGAGAGAGAGCGCGATGTGTCCGTATTGAACGGCGACTTCTTACTAGCTGAGCCGAAAACGTCGAGTCCACTTTGTACTCGGCGGGACGTGTGCGTGTGTGCGGCTTTTTATGTACGCTCCTCGTGCCCGAGAAATTTTGGCTTTTCGTGCGCGAACGGGCCGAATGTTTTTGGCGCCGGCTGTAATAATAGGCAGATTTGCGCTGTTGCGGTTTGGAGGAACGGAGCTTGATTAGGTTACCCGATAAGGTCAATCGATTTTTTTCTGTTTTTGTTATTATATATATACCAATGGTTTTCGGAGCATAATATCAAAATCATGGCCCGTGGTCTAAGATATCTCTTTTGCTTAGAATAGCGAACAATGTATACCGCATATATTCTCATAACGGATAAAATCAAACATCCATCAAACTTCCAAAACAACAAACAGCGCATTATTTTTAGCCGGGCCGCCAACTCACGCCCAAAAAATCATTCTATACGCCCTGATAGAACTTTTCGCAAAAGTTGTTTGCCCGAGTAAAACAAGGCGTGTAGTAGCGCGGCGCAAGCTCTATCCCTACGCGAAAACGCCAGCTGCCAACAGTGAGAGAGAGAGAGAGAGAAAGAAAGCCTGGGAGCAAATTCATTCCCTCCTCGTCCTTCGCAGCGACTCGATCTCCAGACTGGCGTCGGCGAGTCTGACGCCCTTTTCCCTCCGGCTTCTCGTTCTCTCTATATCTCCCGGATGAAAAAAATAAAATAAAAGACATATTGCCATCGAGCTTAGATTTTTCCGCGCGTACGCTTCCCTATTCCTGGCCAAAGGACGCGCGAGAGCCGTCGTCTATTGGGAATCCGAATCGACGGAACGAATGTTGTCACGCGCGCGAATAGCAGCTCGGCTGATCGAATTACTTTACCTGCCTACGCGAGCGCGCGATTCTCCTTATACTTCTCGATATTTCCAGTGCTACAGCGCATCGAGGCTGATTTATAGATGAGAGTTGACGATTTGAAGGATGGTTGCTTATTATCGAATTGCCCTGGCCCAACTCCTGAATTATTTGATTTTCTAAATATATTTACGGAGGCATAAACTTCTTCGCTCCCTACGGTATACGCGAATTTTGACATTGACGACGGAGTATAAGGTACTACAGTAAGCTGCGACAGTAAAAGTCGGAGCGCGCGCGCGCGCTTACAAAAGAAAACGCCCTCGCGATGTTATTTACAATTTCGCATTCCGTAAGGGGCTAAAAAATCTCCATCGATTATTCTATAAACTCCCGCGGGCGTAATAAACCATCTCGCATGCACGCGCGCACTTCCCTCGCAGACTTATAAAAAAAGATAAACACGTATACGCGCGTGTCACAGACGCAGGCTGACCCTCAAGGTATAGAGGTGAGAATATATAGCGCGCATCTCAGTATATAATATAATAACCGAGAGCAATTACGGAAGCAAAGCCCCGCTGAATGGGCGCCGCGGAACCTGTGTACAAATGCCGGGGAGCGCGCGGTAATTTGCGAAATGCCGTATTTAACGCTCGCATCTCTCGCTCCGCGTCTCTGGGGGGCGACAACGCGATAACGATTGGAGCGCGTCGCGCCACGCGAAGTGAGTGTGTGTATACGCGCGGGCGTGCGCCCCATTACGAAACTACTCTCTCGCGATCGACCGTGGAAGAGAGGGAGAACGAGACTCATACATTATTTATGTTGTACGTTTTTCGATATTATTTTTAGCAGGAGGGTAAATCCCTAGTTTCGGGCGTAAATGTCGAGGAGAGTAGGTGGATGGGGCTGGAACAGTCTAGATATAGAAAAAGGTGATTTAAAATTTAAAAATTTTAAGTTTATAGATAATAATCGTGTACGTGTTGAGGAATGTTTGAATAAACATTCATCATAAAGATCTTGACGTCATTTTTAACTTTTGATTTATTAAATTGAAAAAGTCCATTTGAAAACAAGAAAGAGCCACGCTATTCGGAGTGGAATTTAATAACTAAGTAAATAGACGCTCGGTTATAAATGTAATAATATTATTCTGTTTGGCTTAGGCAAACTCGTTACTCTCGCCGGATTTCATCGTTATTTGCATGATGCTCGGTATACACTCATTGTCAATACAAAAACGTTGAGTAGTTAGACTTATATATTAAATCCAGAATCCGATGCTCGACTTATCTGTTTTAAGATTTTCCGCAGTACTTAAATTATTATTGCGTACAATCTGATTTATTTTAAAGCGTACGAGAAGATACTAAAGTATTTTCGTTACAGTTTCTATAAGATAATTAATCGAAAATCATCAAATTCTATTGTAAATTAATTGTAAGAAAAAAGCTATTATAATACGCATTTTTATAAAATGTTTTTCTAAATGTAATTTGAAAGCATATTTTGTAACATTTTTAGATATAAATGCATCGAAAAGAATCGACGAGAAATTGTATATTGAATTCTGTGGAAAAGGTGTATATGAATAAAAACGTCGTTACAGAAATGAAATCCGTGTTGCTGCACTTGACACGTGCAGGTAAGCTGAAAGATTGGGTATTATTTGAGAAAAAATTGCCAATAAATTATCGTGTATTGGCTTCTGACGTCTACATAAGACCATTCAAATCATTCTCAATCGACGTTTTATAAGATAACTGTGAAATGCGTTTCAGTTTTAATCCAGAACTCTTATTATTATTATTATTTAAGTCAAGGTCTATAGCAATATTTGACCTATTTATTTATAAAATTCTCTCAAAAATATAAAGGCACGTGAAATATTTATGATAATTCAATGTCACCGTTAAAATAAAAAAAAAAATTTATAACTCGCATTACAAAAGCAGCGTTCTATTCAAGTCAATTCAACCATCAACCCCGGGGGAAAATTAAATCTTATTTAAAAAAAGCCATTGCCGGCACGAAGGAAGAAAAGGATTATCGGATTTACGTAGGAGTACGAAAAAAAAGCGAGTGGACAGAGAAAAGAGGAGAGAGAGAGAAATAAAAATTGAAAGAGGGTGGAGAGAGGGGGGAGGGCGCTCGTCGTCGTCGGGGCGTTTACGAGGCGCCGCGACGACGGTGCCTCATCGATCTGACTGGCCGAATACCGCAGCCACTTACGATATACACACGTACACGCGCGCGTGTGCCTCGCTCGCGCGCGCGCGCGGAAAATGTAGTACTTTATAGAGAGAGAGAGAGAGAGAGAGAGAAAGGGAGATCTCGCGCGGAAGTAGTGTGCCAAGCGGCACACGCTGCTGCGCTAACCAGTGCGACGACACACACGTACACAAGCACAGAGTAGGCGACTCCGAAATCGGAGCATTCTATGACCCCGAGGAGTTCTCGAGTTGCTCTCTCTCTCTCCCTGTGTAGCGCGCTTCATTGTATAATCGTATATACATTTATGGCCCGCGTTCTTTTGCAGTCTATAGAGCCGAGAATTTCTCCGTGAATAAGTTTGCCGAGCTGGACGCTGGTTATTGCCTGCGCGATATTGTTTTAGGGATGATTTCAAAATCTGTGTATAGGATCGATATTGGAATGGTATCTCCATTGGTATTGAGGAATCCGATAGATATTTCTGATAAAAACATGTTTCTTTCGTCGATTGGAAAATATGTATGCGAATAACGGAAGGAAAGACCAATGGATATAGACGATTTCACAACTAATGATACTGAAAAATCTCCAATTATTTTGAAACTTGCTCTTACTAATGGCCAATTTGCTTCTGTGTAAGTGAAGGCCCTTACTCTCCACTCAGATACGCATTATTTTGAAAAAGCAACCTTTCGAACTTTGCCAAAAACATTAAAAATTTTAAGAACTTTAAAATTGAAAACTAGCATCATTTACAACGTCTTGGACTAAAAATAGAAAATCACTTTTTAGCAATTGCGGCCATAAAATGCATACATAACAATAGAATAGCCATTACCCCCACAGGATCTTCTAGCGTCTTATCGATCGGTGCATGCACACCTTCATTGAGCATGTAATCGGGACACACACACACACACACACACACACACACACACACACACACACACACACACACACACACACACACACACACACACACACACACACACACACACACCATGAGACGAGCTAATTTCTGTCGTAGTTTTATCGGCTCGTAAATACCGCGTAATATTGGCCTTCTCCTCTCAGTCCCGCTATTAAATGGTCTTTTCGATCGCTCGATGAGGCTCGACTCTCTTGGCAAATACTTTTTAATTAAGTCTCTTTCGGCACTAGAAAGGATGGCAAACAGGATGAACAATCGTGAGCGCACAGTGTCATTTGCTCCGCTTAAAAGCGCGGAGCTTGCGTTAAGTGCCTTGGACATTTTCTTCTCCTCCTCAGGCTTATGAGGGTGCCAAAGTCGAGCTTTTATCGCCCTATCTTGTTACGGACTAAGTACTGTTCAGATGACATATTTCTAAAATATTAATGAAATGCGAGGATTAGCGGGATAAAGAAAAATCTTTTTCCTTTATTTTCAACTCTTTTAAAATGCATATTACTTATTATCATTAAAAAGAATAACTATTCAGATAAAATTTAATAATGTATATGCGAAGTTATTAATTTATTCTAAGACAGTATTTTCTATCTTATTTTATAAGAACTATCTTGTGATGACTTTTTTGTGTATGATATAATATATGTAAAGCAGATGCAGTCATATAACATTGTAAAATGCAAATTTTTCGAGACATACGAAAATTGGGAAAGTTCATATAAGAAAAATAGGATGTCGGAAAAAACAATGGAATTTCGAATGAGATGATGTATGTGAGGATCGTTGAATAAAGAACAGAAAGAAGTGTATAGACCAAATCCATTTCTGATGGACCGACCATATAAGATCGAAGCAAAAATTTATCATATAGGTATACTGCACAACATATTTTACAAAATATAACGTATAAGTAACACAATCATCAGAGGAGAGAACCATTGCAAATGGGATGTAAATTAAATGTAAATCATCATAGTTAAGAACGCCTCCAATATCGCATTATCCCCAATTTTTCTTTCCCATCCCCAACGAAACGAATCGCGTTATCTGGCCAATAGATTCGGCATATTTACGCACCCTATACTTCACGGAATTCCAGCCCCTCTATTCATCCATAATCCAGAAAACCTTATTCGACTGTGCCTAATCGCAGTTTTGTTTTCGCCCGCAGCCAAAGAACCTAATCCGCCGCTAGAACAACAAGTCCGTTTATCGCGCCTTCCCTGCGGATAAAGAGAACGAACGCGAAATGGGATGAAGAGCGAGGCGAAGAGCGGCGGAAACGACGAATCGCGAGTAGAATAGTCGCCTAACGAGGCGGTCGCGTCGCATTGGAAATGGCCCGAAGCGATCGAACGCACTTTTCGGAGAGATATGTGACGCTTTCGTGGCCTTGTCGCGCCTTCTCACGTGCGCGATTAAAATCTAATCATTTATATAATAATGGTCGGAGGGGTGTATGTTGCATGTCTGTTTTTCGAGATAAATGAGGTTTTTCGATCGTTGGTATTTTGAGACAGTCGTGATGACATTTTAATTGACGGATATATAGACGGGGGAATAGTAGCGTGTGACCTATTATGAAATTTATAAATAATTGTAAGTTCAATATTTGAATAGTTTGCTAACGTGCTAAGGGTAGGAATAGTTTTACTTTTGGTATATCCTTTCTCTTAACAAACTTTTTTCACATTTTCGTAAGTAAAAGCATTTGAAAGCTTTTTTTAACTTTAAAAAAATCAATTCGAAGTTCTTCTTGACGTTTTATCCTTTTTTACGTATAAGATCAAAGCTTACAAAGAGAATGAAGGGTTTTTTTTCGGTACGAGGTGAAATTTACCTAAAATCAATAAATCAATGATAAAAGCTTAGCTTCGATAAACTTGCTTATACTTTTGGCGTTATTACGGACATTAAATATTTTCTTAAATATAGTGCGTTTGAATGGGAAATGTTCTGTACTTCATTAGACAAGGAGTACTTAAACACGCTCGTTATGGTTTAATAGTTTCCATTTTCATACCTAGTCGTGCGAAACTGTGCACTCTATTCAGGAAACCATTATTTTCTAAGTTTATTTTTCATAAATCGTTATCATGGTAATCCTTAATAGCAGCTAATTATAGACTAAAATGTGAAACGAGTAGGTAATTATAATAATTAATATTCTGTTGTAAAAGAAGAATTTCTTTTAGTGATCAAAAGTAAGTAACGGATATGTTGGACATCTATGATGCGAATATATTCTTCCAGCATGAAGAAAGTTCGTAAGAACCTTTGCAAGGAAAAAGCGGATACAGCTGCGCTCTCGTTCGTCGGCGGCTCATGCATCAGCGGGCGAAAAGTGACGGAAAGCTCGCTGCATCGAAAGTTCGTATATAAGGATTCCCCAGGCCGCTGCCTCTCTTTCTATCTCTCGTTCCCGGGGGGCACGAACATTATAGACGTGCGCAGCTCACGACGGGCTTCTTCCGCAACACATATAGGTACTAGTGGCAGAGTCGGTGGCTCGTCCTGCGCGTGCTCCCTCTCGTCGTTCTTTCTCCTCCTCTCCTCCTCCTCGCCGGCATCAGCAGCGCGGGAGCAGCAGCAACGCGGCATGCGCGCGAGCTGTGTTTACTTCCCGTCGCACCTGTCTGCCGGATACTTTTTATTAAATAGCCGCCGAAAGCAGCCGCCACGAGAGCTGCCGACATATTTAATTGCGCTCAACCGGGCCCGGTGCACTAAGCGACGCCCCCCGGATTTTCCACGGTTCGCGTTGAGAATCCCTTGCGCGGCTACCCCCTCCGCGCTCGAGAGGAGAGAGGAGGCGCGCACGTAGCTCTTTTATATATATTTTATTAGGGGGCAACGCGGGACGAGTGATGAAAAAGTCGCCGAAAACTCGAGCGCGCGCTGCGGATGGACTCGTTGCATGAACAGACAGACTACGATTAGACGCAGTTAGATTACCGTGGTCTGTCGTGATTAGAGCCTTGCTTGATTTATATTTCAGGGCGTATTAAAAAATCAATAACCGCGAGAATATCCCATTCGACAGCCGAAATTCGTCGAAAAAAGGCGTCGAACGAGAAGAGACGGCCTACTACGTGCAATGGCAGACGCGGCGCAGTGCCGAGTAATGGGATAATAATGGCAGTAGGCTGCAAAAAAACGAGTACAATGATAAATATATATATAAGCGAGGGGGAGGGATAAAAGACTCGGCCGCGGGCATCGCGCGCCCGCGCTCTGTTTGGTTTACCTACTCGCTCGGCTGCTCGCCTGCTCCGAAGCAGGCTGAAATTGCTCAACAGGTTATTCTGCCTGCTGAGAGAGAAAGAGCCGCAGCGCGCAATCGCGCGACTCTTGCGAACGGATTTATCATCTGCGCGCACCGACTGGGCCCGATCTGAGCTTGACCGAGTGTACATTACCAACCGTCGTTTCTTATTTGGATTAATGTAGGCTTATAGATTTTTTGTTCAATTCTTCGTTTGCTGAAAAATTGATGGTTTTAGTAGGTTGATTATACGAGGATTGAATTAGAACCATTCTGAAATGTTATTTTATGAGTACATTGTACTTGATTGCAATAAATGTATTTTCAACAGATATCTTTTGCAATGTAGATGAATTGTTACTGTAATAATGATAATAGCTAAGTTTGAAAGTAATGGCTTTGTGTTACGAATAAAGTACAAGATAGCAATTAAAAAAAAATTTTGTATTGACAACTTTTTAATCAGATATAAGTTGTTTAACATATAAATATTTATTTATATAATTGCATCAACACTTTGGTGCCCCCGGGCACATAATTTACAGTCATTTACAAATGTTGATAAAGTCGGTAGATATATTCATTACAGCAAAACAAACTTATTACAAATATATTAGGTAGTAAAATAATTATATATAAATGCTTATATATCTTTAGTGAGCAGTTCTACTATTGTATTACTGAATAAAATATCATTTGAAAATGAACTATATTATGCAAACTATAATGTATAATTATAAAGCCTTTGATACTGTTAAACTACATTAATTTAAAAACAAAATTAAAAAGATATGGAATAAGAGGAAATGTACTAATATTACTGGAAGACTATCTTAAAGAACACAGGTAGTGAAAATTAAAGAAAATAGAAGCCGAAATATGCTGATGATAATGTAGTATTAAGTACTGGAACTACATGGGAAGAAACGCAAGATCAACTGAATAAAAATTTCTCAAAGATGTTTACGTATGGATTGCAACGAATGAATTACTGCTAAATTTGAAAAAGACTGTTTACAGAGCTTTTGGAATTTATTGTGATAATGTACCTAAGAACTTAAGAATTTATATAGACAACAAGTGAAGAGTTATTTATATTTAGGAAATTGAAATATTTAGTCACTCTTTACTATGTTTTCTTCAATAGCTTGGAAAATTATGATATTATTGCTTGGGCAGGTGCTTATGATCAGTATGGTTAATGAAGTTTCTCTGTAAAATAGAACCATAAAAATTATTACTACATCAAATAATTGTACTTTTCAACATTTACCAATTAAGGACTCTTTTAATGTTGATCTGAAAAGTAAATTTATTGATTCTAACAGTATATTACTAGAAATAAAAGTTTCAGGACACATCAAATTAATAAGTCTATAAATTACAAAAATTATGAAACTGTTGTTCTAAAAAATTAGAAAAAAAATCACAGATATTTTAAGAATAATGATCGCCGCATATCTTTGATACACAGAAAAACAAAAACAAAAAAATCAATAAAAAGTCAGATGTAAAACATTTCAAGATTATTTTACTTCAAATATCTGAAAAATCAATCGAATCTTAAGGTAGTTCTCGTGCAGTAAACTGTGCTAATTATTAATTTCGAATTTATAATTTTATTTTATTTTAATAAAGTTAACGGGAGTTATCTCTGTATATAAGACAGCACTAAAAATTATAAATAAGATTATGCATGAGCATATTTATGAAATTATATAATATAACATTTTAATAAAGACGTCTTCATATAGGTTTTAAACCTACATAAATTGTTAAAATTTAATAAGTAAAAGCTAATATCTAATGAGTTCCCAAATTGTGGCAGCCTATATTATGTAGACCGCTATGGAGAGTGCAGTCGAGTTTGAACTTCTTTTCTTTTAGGTCCCGCTCCAGGTCCTGTCTAAACGTGTATGCGTCTACTTGGAATCTAAACAAGTTATTCAACTCATTCAGACAAGTTAAATATTATTATACCTAGTAGTAAGAAAGAAAATTTTAGTAAACTTTTCCTAATACCTATGTTCAACACATTTACAATGATATAATGGATAATGTCAGTTGTGCGACAAATTATAGGTAAATAGACGTGGACTCTATCAATATCATGATCTCCTGTTGAGAAAGAAGCATTTTCGAGACCATTGCGCATTGAGTCTAAAATGCGCGCGGCACATGCGTATAGTGTATTCGTTCAGCTTACCTAGTACTGATGGGTGCAAAGTAAGGTTATTTGTTTCGATAAGCAGCGATTTTTGTTACAATGCTTGTTAGGTGTCAGATTTGATCGCATAGATTGCGATAAAATGTAAGGATTTTGCAAAATAATATAAGTTTAAACAACAAACTAGAATGTTTCACTGTGAGAGATTATTTCACCAATCAACGGTGGTTGATTTACTATATGAAAAAAATACTCATAAATTCTTCGGAAAAGTTGAAAATAATATTTTCATTCAACAATTTAAAAAAATTTTAATTATCGCTATAAATTTCAGATTTAATTAAAGACTGCTATAGTTTGAAATAGAATAATAACTAATCCCCATATATTATATACTATGACGTCATTTCCAATATCCGATCACGGAAAGTTGACTCTACTACAGAATGTAAACAATATACCGACTTTCATAAAGTGTTATCGATTTTCTAAATTAGATTAGAAACGCATTTTGTTCTATTGGTAAATTGACTTCGTAATCCGTAGAAAGTAAACTTGATATTCCACTCAAACGATTCCATCAATAGTATGCATAAGAGTAAATATTATACGCACACATGCAACAATGTAGAATTTTATGAATATCAATACTTAATTCAATCATTCGAAAATCTTTGCTAAATAATTCTAACACACGATTTTCTTAGAAAAAGAAAGGCGAAAAAAATTTCTGCGCTCACATTGCAGTAACCGCATAGGTAGTAGGAAGCTCCGCACGCAACGTCTAAAAGCACTGCAAGAAAGCGCGGAAAAAAGGCGCTCGAAAAGGCGAGTAATGAAAAATGTAATGAAGTTCGGGGGGCCGCGTGCGCGATGATTCGCAAAGAAATTGGACAAACGTGATGGTAATTCAAGGCTCAGCGCCTCGTGTGTGTGTGTATGTAATGCATATCGCTCTCTCTTTCCTCACACAGCTCACACTCTTTCCCTCTTTCTCCCTGACCTCTTTCTCCCACTTGATATTATACTCGTATGTATACCTATACTGGTCGCTCTATACTTATATACTGTACGAATTCGCGAATATCACTTCCTCGACTTGGATGTCGCCCTGCTCGCGAGTTCGCCAATTTGAAGGCCTGACGACGGGGCGCGCGCGCACACGCGTTCCTCTCTCGAACCCTTCTGCACACTCGCTCTCCTTGCCTCTCACTCCGACGCGACCTCGGCGCTGCCAGGAAAAACCGTCTTATATACCGACGGCCCGAAACGTGACTTTTTCGCGCGACCGCGCCCACCAGAGTTCGAGTGCCTGCAGGCCGTCGGGTTTATACTTATCGAGCGGAGAAAAAAATAATGCGCTCAGCAGCGAGACGAGAAAAAAAAAGCTGCTCAGCGTGCCCTCGAGGGCGTCTAACAACCTTCGCGCGGCGGGAAATCGGATCGCGCTCCGATACACTATACCTGCACAATTCACCGGGGCGAGAAGAAAAAAATACGCGGCACTGATGTATGTATATAGATACTCGCGAGCTGGTATTGCTTTACGAGATATCGAGAAAAGAGCGCGAGATGTGAACGCGCGTGAGGCTCTTTTTTGTCGGGCGTATAAGGTAGAAGAGGGAGGAGAGTTGCATGTGCAGCTGCACTTTTGCGAATCGTCGCCCAAGGCCAGGCGCGCGCGCACGCGTTTAGCGCGCGGTGCAATGTCACGCGAGGAGCGCACTAAGTTCGATTATCAGGAGAGCAGAGCACGCGAGTGTCGTGCGCTCGCGCGGAGAAATTTCGCGCAGATAAGATTTTCGCGAGTGCATCCGAGAGAGAGATATTCGCGAGCCCGAATTTAGTATAGCGGCTTGTGCCTGTAATCTGACGGCGCTGATTGCTTTGCGGTAATTGATTGGCGGTTCGTAAATGAAATTCCATTTTTAAAAATTAATAATGGCTTGGATCGTAATACTAACAAAAATAAATTAACATAGTTTTTTAAATTTGCGAACACGAAATACGTTCATTATACCAATCAAATTTATTTGATTTTTAATTACATATTCATTTATTTTTCCAATGTATTCATCTAAGTCATTCTGAACAATTTTCTATTGAAAAAGGTAATTGCACTGTACCTAATAATAATTAATTATTTTTTTTGAAAATCACTCTAAAAGCAAATAATAATATCGATAAATACTGATTCGAAATTTGGAAACTTTCTTTTACTTTAGATGTTAAAGCTTCCAATATCGGTTAGTTTTTTGTATATTTGTGGTCAACAATTTTTTCTCAACAATATTGAAGTTGATAAATTATACCCGTCAGCAATATTGTATCGGTTAGCATTAATCAATATAAAAATTGACGTACTCTCCTTAAATTCTATTGCCCGTAAAACTAATTTATTTAAAATTCAAACATTCCGGAAACGAAATTCGCAAGCAACGACGACATCGCAGTTTGGCTATAGCGACAATAAGCGCGATAACGACCTATATACCTATACCATATATATCCGCTGTATCAGCTGTCTCTCGGTGCACAATAACTTGAGCCTGAATACACTCAGCTCTCTCCTCCTCTCACTCTTTCTTTCTCGCGCGATCGCTCGCGCTTGCCAACTCTCAAGGAGTATACTCTCCTGAAGGCCTCGAGCGAGAAACTTTAGTCAAGTGTGACCATCCGTGGAGACGGCGTCACCGACATATCACAAACACATACACATATCTGCAGATATCCTCTCCCATCTCGATCCGCACGAGCGCGCTCCGATTATCCCGCTCCCGCGCACTCTCGCCTATACTTACGTGCGCGCACTGTAACAGTAGTACGGTCGCGGCACGTGTTTGCCTCTACTCTCTTACACATACAGACAGCACTCGCTTTCCTCGCGCGATAGTTTTCCCGCTACAGCCCGGAAAATCGCCGGGCATCCGGTTTGCACGTGAATTTTTCCGCGAAAATCCGCACCCCCGGTCCTATTTTATCAATCAATTGTTCCACGGGGAGGGCCAAGAGGCGCGCACAGTGGTCCAGTGCGAAAATCGGCGGGGGGTTCGCGCGGCCGTTTCCCTAATCCGCGAAAATTTCAAGTTTTTCCCTGAAAAATGTTATATATCGAAGCAGGAGAGCAGCAGCGCACCGAAGCCGCTTACCGGCGACTCGTCTATTTTGCAGAAATTTCCACGCTTTCCCCCCGCGTGCGGCACTGCCTCTGTCGCGCTGTGTGCATGTGTGTGCGTGCACAGCTGCGCGCGCGAGCTAGCGTGCGACGCTCCGTGAACGCGCTATTATGTGCGACGACGAGTCGATTCCGTGAATAGGGAAACGCAAGCGACTAGCAGAAAAAACACTTGCCAGTGCGCGTTGAGTGGGAGCGAGGGCCAGCGAGGAGGTATTTTTTACAATTTTTAATATTAACCGTTCTGTTACAATATAGCTACTTTTTGTGGCGAATTTTTTTAATTACCATAAAGTGCCCTTTGAAGATTTTTCGGGGATCGGTATAAGAAGCAAACAAAACGACTACTTACAATAGCAGAAGTAAATTGAACGCCCGCAAGTAGAAAGAGCCAATTTTACTTTCCATTCATCGTACACAGGCATCTGCAACAGTGCACCGAAAGCGCAAACATAATAATATTGCAAAATTACAAATGCGCCACGAGAAAATCCTTAATGAGAGCCCCTGAAAGAAAGCGCGACCGATCTAAGAATCGAAAAAGGCGCTCGGCGCGTTATGCTGCAAAGTAGTAGAAAGCCGAGTACGGCAAGACGGGTATTGCGCGGGTGGGCCCCTCCGATAATAACCGTGCCGGGCGCAAGTAAAAAGCAGATTGACAATCAAGTGACAATACATTTTGTGGAATATCAGGCGAGCACAAGAGGATTAGAGCTGTACTGCTGCAGCAGCGAGAGCGCGCGCGCGCCTTTCCTTCTCTTTTATATACGCGCAGAGCCTATACCTACCTACATCGCATGTAATGGCCCTGCCTCGGAAACGTTCCGGCAACGTCTCAGCAACGTCGGAGTTGCGGCGTTAGGTTAGTTAATATCAGGAACCCATGAGAGGCCAGTAGGCGCGGCAGTGAGGTTATTTTAGTTAGGATTACTTATAAGCTGAAATTGTTGATGTTGAGGAGTACACGTAGGAGAAAGGTGTTGAAACTTTCTTTTTCTGATAGGTTTAGAAAACAAATAATTGATTAATCAGTTTTAAAGATATTTCAAATTTGAGCAATCAAAGGCATACTCTTGAAATACACGAGTGACATCTGACGTACATGTTAACTTGCAGAATAAGTACAGAATTAAGGAGACGAGAGGCAATGGATTTTATTTAAATGTATTGTACCTACTCAATACAGTTAATTAGAAGTCCCTTTTGTTCAGTATAATTAAATGATCCCCATTTATCATTAAAAATTTAAATAAACAACTACTATTAATAAAAATTTAAAATTTATTTTTAGAACAATAGAAAGTGTACAACATTATTTTTAAATAATTTTTTCTATTATGACTG